>JACCID010000478.1:0-55591 GCA_018906775.1 Sycophila sp. Sp_5 | reverse complement strand
AATTTACTTACTTTGTCCGGTAATTGCAGGTAGTGGTCCAGACCCTGACAAGATTGTAAAGTACATACACATTTCACTGAAATATAACCACTACGCTCAAGTACAAAATTAAGATGCCCCTTAACACCTTGTAAATTATTAATATTGTCTAAGACACTTTCTAAATTTTTGTAAACACCTGGGTTTAAATGAGAAGTCGATGAGGCTGCTACCGCTGTTCTCACTTCGTTGCTCTCAACAATAGTACGAGGTACTCGTTTCACAATGACTTCTCTCTCCTGAAGACTGGCTGATATATGTTGAAAAGTTATTGGTATTTGAATTTCTGTGACGGCAACACTCCACACTCCTTGAAGACGTATTTGCTGTGGTAGTTGTGTAATAAAATGTGTTGTCGTATTTTCTGGAAAAAACTGTGAGCTGCTGTTGCTAGGCAGCACCACATAAAAATCATCCTTCATTGTAATTTGGATATTTGATTTGCATGCACCCAAGAATTAAATTTATCTGGATAGCCTTTCCATTTAACGAGATATTGTTTCTTTGCACCAACTCCGCTGCTTTTTACGATTGTTTCCACCGTCGAAATACATAGCAGATTCAAATCTGTTCTCACTGTACCTCAATTCTTCTTTATAAAAAACCCTTCGATATCCTCATCATCTAGATCTCTTAAATAGTAGACTACAGGTGGTCTTGTTAGCGAGATACGTGAAATTTTAAATAACTCTAAAGTCCAGCCCCCTTCATATCCTTTCGCGAAAACGTTCTTTGCACGACTGACTCTAACCAAATCACCGACACTATATTTAGGCTTGTTGATTTTTTCAGATTGCATGTACCGACGATACAAATTTTTTCGAGCAACATTAGCATTATAAATGGTGACAGCTGCTGGTTCCATTTAATACTCGAATGCTTACTATGGTTGTAAGCTTCGGCAATTTTTTGCAAAATATCAATGTAACGTCGAGTATTTTTATGCGTGAAATATCGCCATATTCGTTCTTTAATAGTTCGGATGAGTCTTTCTGCTACCAATGCTTTTGTATCAGGACTACGAACAACTCTAAATGTGATATTTTTTCTTTTTAAACATTCTTGCAGTTCTTTACCAATAAACTCTTTACCTTTGTCCGTTTGAAAATACACAGGTTGACGCTTTTCACTACGCGACAAAACACGTTCAAACGCTTTTGTAACATTTTAGATGTCTTGTCCTTTACAGGTTCTAACCAGGCAAATTTACTTAATACATCGATAACTACAAGTATGTAGGTGTAACCACTGTTGTAAGATTTGATCGATCTGACATCCATTAAATCTCCCTCCCACACATCATCTATATTTTTAACATTGTAATGTCGTCGAGGAAATCTTCGTCTAACATATCTGTGTCGATTAAAAGCATCCTGACTCTCCAACCACGCAGTCACATCTCCTGGGGATATTTTTTACGAGTACTTTTTAAGATATTAGTAGCACCCGCGTAAGCCTCGGGTCGTTCTGTATCGTAGTATAGCTGTGCTAGCACGGTATACATTTTTTCAATTTTTTAACAATCTTATTCTTTTTTCGTTTATCACTTTTTCTTATTGCTTTTTTAATACGAGTAAAAAATTTCTCAAATGTGATTTTACTGACCATACAGCATGCTGTCATCATTGCTACTGTGCGTTCATCGGGTGGTGTTTCACCGTCTAGCATACGAGAAAATGCTTGTTCAGCAAGTCTACGATCGGCTTCACGACGATTTGTATTTTTGTCACTGTAAGCAATATCATGTTGACGACAAGCTTTGTCTAAAGGATTGACCCCCTTATCTCCTTTATTGACTCGTTTTGACAGGTTAGTGCCAGGTGCACAAAATTTGTATCCTGGTACATGCATTTCAAAAGGTAACAGATCAACAAGAGCATCCAAAACACTTTCTTCATTATCAACTTTTACTTTTTTTTTTTTACTACTTTGTTGCTCAGTCTCGTCCATTGTATTAAATTAGACTTGATAGGATCAGTACGCTTTCTCTTCTTAGGGACGGGTGTGTCGCCAACCGGCACGTTTTCAAAATCCCTATTACTATCGCTACTGATAGGATCTTCGTATTCGCTGGCACCACTTACACTTTTATTCAAAGTTCTCTCCGATAAATTAGACTTATTAAGCTTGGGTGATGAAGTTGAAAATGAAGTGTCCATAAACTGCAAGACTCGAGTGTTTCCGATAAATTCTCGAGGCACACCTGCTTCTCGAAGAGCTGTGGCAAACTGAGGATACCCTGCAGGTGGCCGTATCTTTTTTCTCTCCCTCATTGCATCGTTTATAAGGTCAATAATGTTTGCTTTTCGAATCAAAACGCCATCTATAAAAATTTTTCCATCAGCACCCCAACTAACTCTGCTGAAATTTCTTAGATACCTTAACAAGTGCTTTGCTTTATCATTGTATTTTGCCGGAACACTGGATACGATGCGTGCATCCATTTGATCTGCGGGGTCAGCAGTGTCACCGATCTCCTCCCCCTCATCCTCCTCGTCCTCATCCATCTTTTTCACTTCATCATTTTTCTTATGCCTACTGTCAGAATCCTTAAAATGTAGATATCTCTGCAACACCTGAGAATACTGCTCCCATTTTTCACGTTGATTTACACTATCCACAGAATTCAAGATGTCGTTCATCTCAGCATCGAGTCTACTCATTGTTGTCCCCGGAGTTTGAACAGAATTTAATTTTCCATGAATCGACAGGTTTTGTAAGCGATCCACGCTTTCCTTCGGCAGTAAAACCATCTTCTTTGCATGCTCCATTTTTTTATTTTTTATTTTTTATTTGGAAATTAAATTTGATAAAACAGTCCCGATTAAAGGTGCCAAAAGAAGGGGGAGAAAACCTCCGTGTTGAACGATGATTCTCTTTTTATTTGAGAAATTAACTGAAGAATTAGCCAATTTTCTTAAAACAGTAGCGTGTTTACGTAACCGTGATTTAGTAGTCTTTGTAAGTGGTATATTACCTTGAAGCACGTTTAGAGCACACTCACAAATATATCTAATAAGTGCTGTGTCTGCTTTTTGAAGAAGTGCCTTTCGTTGTTCTGGGTTGAGATGATACAACGCACGTAATATGTCAGTGTGTTTTTGACTAATAATCCTGCGACTCCCTCCCGCCATCATAAAGATAGAACTGAAAGCTCATTACAAGGGTCAGCGGCTTTTATCGGTCTTCGAGGAATATATACGTAGTGGAATTCGTCGTCGGGAAAGATACAAGCACGAAATCGACAATTATCCGGTGTTCTTTGCTTCAAATCAAACAAAAGATAGCCAAATGCTCGGGAGGTGGCATCCCAGTATGCCTCTTGTAAGAAGCGCGGATCTTCGGGACACAATTGACGCGCAAGATGTTTTATTTGTGTACGATCGCGTAAATTTCGAAATGCTACAATATACTGTGCATTAAGCGATATATCGCGCTGTCCTTTACCTTGATGAAAAATGTTTTGAGTTATAAAAATTACACTAAGGTTATTATGATGACTGCCTTTTGTAAATAAATTCACAATAGCACTACTCGAAGAAGACTCCCGCATTAAATCGTCGAGAATCAGTAGTTTCGGTCTTGGATCACTTGAGTAATCCTCGTTTCTAGGAAGTCCCTCGCGAAATTCAATATTTTTACCGAGATTCCTGTAACCCGCTTGCCACTCAGCATAATAAAAAATAATACGGTCAAATTTAGTATCACTCATACGATCAATGTATTTTAAGAATTTTTTTACAAATTCAGTTTTACCACACCCAGTTGGTCCGCAAAGCATCGACGTCCACGGATGTTTCCAACGCGTATCCATATTGAAGACTAATATTTTAACAGTGCGATGTTACTTTTTAATATAAATAATATCTTATTTGCTATCATATGTTGTGCAGAGGAGTGGGAGGGAAGGAAAGAGAGAGAAGACAAAAATATATATATGTTTTTTTTATTCATTTATCTTTTAAAAGTAAATACATAATCTACAATAATTTTCACATATTATTTTTTTTTTGTATGTTTATGTTAAAACGCTTTCAATTACAACTTTTTTTTTATATATTCAGCATATTTCAGATTAAATACATAACCTATAATTTTCTCAATTCTTTGTATTCTCATATTAAATCGTTCTCGATCGCGAGCATCCTCCTCCCACATACCAACTCGTGCTGTACGACTTGCAAACCCCCATACATACATTATTTGAATTTTCACCTTATCACTAAACCGCACAATTTTTTTTTCTTCTTTTTTCGGATTTAGTTGTACTGCATGGGTGGATGATTTATTCCCTCCTTCTCGATCCTTCTTCTTCTTCTTCTTCTTCTTCTTTGAATTCCATTTCTCCATTGGCAAGATACTTGAGATATACGTTCTTCGTAGTGATATCCTTTTCAAAGTTGTTATAGACGTTCGTATCACTGATAAGTAGTTTATTTATCCTGCTGGGCAGAAACAATGAGAATTCCGATGACTCTGATGAAATATCTTCTTTAAGCGTTAACAATACTTTAGTACCATATTTGGTGTTAGCTTTTCTTATAAAGTTAACGTAATAACGTTTATCTACAATTAAATCTTTTAAACTTCTGGTGGGTGGATATGAAAAAGGAGTTTTCGCTACCGCGTTGATCTGCTCCATATTCAAACTTAAACTGTGTTAAATGTGATATCTAATTGCAATTTCCACTATCGTATGACTGAATCTAGTCGCCGAGACGGGAATTTATATTCATAAAAAGCTGTGTTTGCAACAGCCCCCCACCCTACCCCCACTCCTCTTTTTTCAATAAAAGCTTCTGATTCGTAGTTCCACCACCACCGTCACTACTACTACTCTGTTTATTTGTGTATCCCCTCCTCCTTTTCCTTTTATTCACCCACTTTGTAGCCGTATGGATAACTTTTGTCCAACCCAATAAATCGACGCTTTCCGTAAACAGGCTTGCAAGTTTTTTTTTCGATAACTGTCATTACTTCATGGAAAGCCGATCTTCGAATAGCGGATGACGATAGAGTAATTTCATTACCCCAACCAGTCACCAAGTCGCGTATGCTATCGTAATTGATTTTTTGACTGTTGACAAAATTCAGCCTTATACCTTTTACTTTGCATACACATTTTTCGTCACCTGTAGACGTTTTAAATTTGTATGCATAAAATTTTGGACCACCGGAAATGAAAGAGGTGATAAAACTCCCGACACCATATTCAGATAACTCATCTGTTAACTCACCCAGCATACTGCCTACAGGTAAATCGGGTTCTCCATCTTTGCTTACATAAAAAACTGAATCTGTATCATAATATAATGCTCGAGAACCTAGTTCATTTAAATAATCAAATAATTTCAATCGAGCTTGAGCTGTCGTAAACGCTGCGATAACAACGCTATTGGTAGGGCTCGAGAAGAACGTGTCATCTCTATACCTCCACCCGACGTACAATATCTCATCGTTAACTGGTAGCACGCCAGTGATCTCAATTTCTGGGGTATTGAGTAAATCATTTAATCTTTTGGCTTCTGTTACCACCTCCGTTTTTGGCATATTTTCTTTTTGCCCTAATTTCCCCCATAGAGAATTTAAACACAATTTCGCTACGGATCTCAACCCAGCGTTAAAAGTGATATTATTTTTATTTAACTGTATACCTTCGGATCTTTCAAGGTCGTATATGTATCTCTCCTTATCTTCCTCACTGACACATTCTGGAGGATATCCGGAGGCTTCGGTTTTCTGTTTGAAAAATTCATCAATATAAGAGGCAAATATACCACCGTCTTTTGATTGAGCATCGTACTGAGTCATTTCATATTGCCAAATTTCTTGAACATCTTAATTACGTATCCCAACTCTACACTCCGTTTTATCTCCTCTGACACCCATGTACCGTGCAATACTCGCTCGTTCGGATCATCATGAGGACAATCTTCTTGAATCATCGCTTCGCAACATGAGCGACATAATGGAAAGATTAATTTTCCATGCATCCGGACAGGTAGAACTGGATGGTATAGGTTACGAGGTGGGAGGATATCACACATGATAAGGCCTGTAATGTTAGAAATATCTAAAAAATGATCTCCTAATAATTCACAACATTCATTACCAATATATATTTGAGGATGACCAATCGGATATTTACCGGTTTTACAAATATACGGGTATAATGAACATACATCGACGTACTTAATTTTTTCACTATCTTCACACTCGTAGATTTTTACAGTATTACCTGTACGACCTCCAAAGAAGGAATCGCGTGGGTTTATTGGCTTTCGATTGATCGTTTCAACGTTTCTCTCTATAAATATATTTAAGTCGACATTTTCTGAAATTTCTCGGTTAAAGGTACACTCCCACATTTCAATTAGTTGATAGTTACTTGCCTTAATTTTTTCGCTAATAGCACAAGTTTTTTCATATTTATCATCCATTGATTCACCACATGTAAAAGGTTCATCTCTATTCATTTTAAAACAACGAGGACAGCCATGCCAGAAACAACCATGAAATTGAAGAACGACACCCTTATGATTTTCATTTACCTCAGGTTCGCAAAACCCATCGACACGAATACCTTCTATAAGTGTTTTTTCCCGACCCCGACCAGCGTGAATGATAGTTCGAGCTAAAACCTGCTCCATCCAGTATAACCACTGAATTGCTTTATTAGATTGATTATCCGCCATTCGGTAACCTCTTACTGGAGCTATGCCTATTTGATTCTTTTTTAAAAAATTTTTTCGGTACACACGTAAGCAGGTAGAGGCTATAGTAACACATTCTTCGAATGGATCTACATTAAATTTCATGAAATTCGATCGAAAATTTAAACAGGCTTGTCTTAAAATGTTTACATCTTGTTTACAATATTTTACAATTTCTTTTTCAAAATTAAATACATAACCGGATGCAGTTTGTTCATTGTACCACTCTAGAAATTTTGATCTATGAGCAGAAGTCATAGAGTTGATAGCATACATTTCCAACGGCGGCAAAGGACCAACATAAGATTGATTTTCAGGAGTATTGAATAAGTGTGGGAATGTACCTTTTTCAATCTCCAATAACCCGTAACATTTTGGGAGACTGCTTAATGGCATGTGGAAATAATTAAGACTATCAATAAATTTTACATTTATGTATTCTATCATAATAATCTTTGTACCATTCAGAATCACCGATGGTTTAATGCGTCCTCTACGATTCTCAACAAGATATTTAAATATAAATTGGGCATCGAACCCTTGCGAGTTGTGTGCTATGCAAATTGTTTTTTTAAAAGATGTTTTTCGCTCAAGTGCTAAGTCTACTAGCTGTTTGACAGGGTCTTTGGTGAAAACATACTCACGCACACCACAATGTTCACAATTATTAGAAATATTACAATCATCAATACAAAAAGTACAGACTTGTTGAACCACACATAAATTAGGAATATGCACTTTTTTATCATCATCACCTAATACTGACACGGTTTGTTGTGTTTCAAAATCATAAAATAAAAATAAGATATGTGGTCTTACATTTTTACATTTAATTGGCTGCATGTAACATAAGTGACCAACTGACAAATTTTCATTACACACAGAGCAAAAAGATTTCCCACATTCGTGACGCATTGATTGACTGAACAATCGTACAGTCTTGTGACATGTTTGGCAAATTTTAATTGCCTTACATACGGATGTTCTTGTTCTGTTAAAGGATCCTTGCGCTAAATGATTTTTAAAACAATCAGCACCAAAAAAATACCTAAAGCATTGATCGCATTTCCTTTGATTTTGAGTACTATCACACATTGGTGTTTTTAAACACTTATAACAACGGTTAGAGCACCTATGATCTTCTACACGTTTATAACTTTTATTGCACGGTATACAATATCCTTTGCTTCCTGATGCACCCACCAAATTTAGAATCGGCTCATAATGATTCGAATTTTCGTAATACATTATTCGAAGTGTGTGAAGTATGTTTCCGTAAATATCTATTACGAATCTTGTCCCATCGTGAAGAGGTAAACTGCCCGTACCAAAGGTATGAAATGAGTATATCACTATAGCTATACCATGGTTAGCAAGAAAATTTTGAAACTGATGTATTTCCGGAATTCCACAGCCGTCGGGGGGGATCGTTACTTGTGCCATATTGACAAGTTTCAGAGCCTCTTGTTTTTGAAAACTACTGTTCCATTGACGGATTTTATTCCAATATTTATGTAAATCACCCGACCTTATCTGACCTCTAATACTGTATGCAGTCGCAGCGACAAGAGACCGTGGTAGACATAGATCATCATCATTACGAATTTTTAAAATCGAGCGTTTGTTCACGCATTCTTCCGTTAACCGTACACGTCCTTGACCTCTCACATCTTTCACTAATGCACATTTAATTATCAAAGAATCGTCAATGTTAAAATTACTGGCACTCTGGACCGCACTAAATATCATCTGCCACAAGTCATCTACATCAAAATTTTCGATGAGTCGAAAAGATAGCCATAAACCTCCTTGATTGAAATGATCAGATTCTATAGTTAAACCAATAAAATCTGTTGGATCACGACCTGCAGTGAGGCGGGCGTGTAGCCGGTTTATACATCCTTCTAACCACTCGAAAATATTAGCACCTTCAGGTGGGGCGGGAATCCGACCTTGAATTTCGATACCTTCCATTCCAAATCTTCTATACAACCGAGATGACTCTTCCTCAACTATAAAATTGGGCAAAACTTCTTCTTGAACATCCTGTCTTGATACTCCTTGTCCACTCTGTAAAAAGGAAACTGTAAAATAAAAAAAATCCATTCAATAAAAATAAAATGAATCTATGCTTTGTGTAAGCGTTCAACTTACATCCCATCTCTTCTTCTTCATCGGTGGAGGAACATGTGCTGCATGTTGCCGATGATGATGATGATTACGATGATGATGATGATGAACCTGTCTCCTCCTCCTCAACGTGTAGGTCTGTCTGCAACCTCTCCTCCTCCTCCATAACACGAAGGTTCTCTTCTTCTTCATTATCAATATTGCTTTCACAATTTAATATAACATCATCACCCTCGACGTCATCATTCATTTCTTGTATAGCTGTCCAAAAAAATTTATATCCCTTATCATTTAAAAAAAATTTTATTTTTTCTATTGAAGCGATAACGATGATTTTTTAATGGATCGTAGATCGCGAACCGAAGAATCTAAATTTCAAGTCAAATTGAGGATTCGATTAGAATTGAAGAAAATTATTTTTTGTAAATGGGTGAGATCGAGTGAACGTGAGATAAGAGCAAGCGAGACGAGTGCTCGACCAGGTCTTATCACCCAGGCCACATGACTCATTCGGCCACTTACAGAATTTAAATTTCGGTAATTTTCAAAATTTTTTAATTTTTCGCGCTGAGATCGACCGAAGAGCTGAGGGTGAAGCTTCTGTTAAAAAATCGTCAAAATATCTTTATTTAATAAAAAGTTAGCTTTCACAATTATTATTAACTTTTTTTCTATTGAAGCGATAACGATGATTTTTTAATGGATCGTAGATCGCGAACCGAAGAATCTAAATTTCAAGTCAAATTGAGGATTCGATTAGAATTGAAGAAAATTTTTTTTTGTAAATGGGTGAGATCGAGTGAACGTGAGATAAGAGCAAGCGAGACGAGTGCTCGACCAGGTCTTATCACCCAGGCCACATGACTCATTCGGCCACTTACAGAATTTAAATTTCGGTAATTTTCAAAATTTTTTAATTTTTCGCGCTGAGATCGACCGAAGAGCTGAGGGTGAAGCTTCTGTTAAAAAATCGTCAAAATATCTTTATTTAATAAAAAGTTAGCTTTCACAATTATTATTAACTTTTTTTCTATTGAAGCGATAACGATGATTTTTTAATGGATCGTAGATCGCGAACCGAAGAATCTAAATTTCAAGTCAAATTGAGGATTCGATTAGAATTGAAGAAAATTATTTTTTGTAAATGGGTGAGATCGAGTGAACGTGAGATAAGAGCAAGCGAGACGAGTGCTCGACCAGGTCTTATCACCCAGGCCACATGACTCATTCGGTCACTTACAGAATTTAAATTTCGGTAATTTTCAAAATTTTTTAATTTTTCAAATTGGGATAGACTGAAGGGTATGTAATGTAAATATAGTTAAAAATTCGTCGATATATCTCAAGCAGATCGTAAATTAATTTATCAGAAAAAGACTTACCATGCTGTAATAGTATCTCTTGTATCGATGCATGTTGTTGATAATTCCTACGATGAATTGTTTCCACAACCATTGATAGAACACACTTATTATTAAACAGTCCACGTTTAAATAGATAATTAAGTGTGCTTAATGCACAATGTGACAAAATACTTTTTAATTTTTTTAATAACACCTCCTTTGATAATAATTTTAAATTTTCTTTCTCATATATTTAGCAATATTTTTAATAAATGGGTCTCGCTCCACACATACACGTAGAGTACAAGCAAGAACACTGTGTGCATGACTTTTGGATATATCCATTTCAAATAAGTAACGACTATCTGTCTTTAAGATCACTTGTGAACTGAAAATTAACGCTGTGGATTTTGCTGTATTTAAAGAGCTAGATTTTTACAGAGAAGAGAGGGGATTGTGGAATATTTGGGTGCATTTCGGTCAGCACTATATACCCCTATTTTCTTTTCATTTTCGTGGAAGAAAGTTGCCTCGAGAGATATGATCTCTTCGTATCAATCAGCTTAAAATTTGATATCAGATGCAGATGGTTGTTAGTCATCAGTACATACTCTTCAGCATTTTATATTACTTAAAAAACAATACTCATAGTTTCACTGCTTTCATTTTCGTGGAAGAAGCTTGCCTCGAGGTATATGATCTCTCCGCATCGGGCAGCTTAAAATTTGATGTCAGCTACACGTTCCGTAGCTTACAATAATCAACATGCACGTACATCTCTGGGGCTTTCTCGAATCGAAACTGCAAGGATCAGCAGACTCAAGTACATCTACAACTTTCGGGGCGCGCATGTCTAAGCGTGAGAATGAAGATATGGTTTAGCACAACATATCAACAAGAAAATAGAGCGCTTGTTTTGACCTCGAGACGCCTCCGTAGCTTACAATAGTAAGCGCTTTAGTAAGGCACAACAAACCGCACCGGGGATACGAGCACCAGTACATTCACGGTCAGCCGTCACCGCCGACTCGCTTCCTCGGTCTCTCCCACTTTCCATCTGCTTTAGTAAGGCACAACAAACCGCACCGGGGATACGAGCGTTCAGATCAGTCGGTCTCGAAACGCAGAGGAAAGTAGCAGACAGAAGAAAAAGGTAAGCCGATAATGAGTTTTCTCAACGGTTCTTCGCGTTCCACTATTAAAACCTTACTCAACCCGCAGGTGCGCCGGTCATTATTCCTCCACTTGTTTCGGAGCCATGAGCAGGAATGCGAGAGTCACGTTCGCCCAGGAGGTGCCAGAGGAGCTCATTATCTACGAGTTGACAGATAAGAGCGCAAAAGCTTACACACCGGCGGCCGAGGCTTTGCGAGAGTTCCGCGAAAGGCGGCGCGAGGAGCCCGATTGCTGGTCCAGGGACCCCAGCGCCTGGGACGAGTACCAGGACATCTTCGACCTGCGGTACCTCTTCGACGACGAGGAGATCCAAGAAGAACGGGCGGAGCTCATACGCGAGGAGGAAGAATACGTGGAGCAGTACTGGTGGTTGACGGAGCGCCTCGATGACGCGGACTATTACGAGCAGCTGAAGCAGGAGGCCGCCGAGGCGAGCAGGATGGAGGAGAGGTCAGATTTTGAATTCGAGGACTTGTTTGCGCGGGACGCACAGGAGAACGAGGAGCACCAGGAGCACCAGGCGTGGCCGGAACTCGAGGATCAGGACTGGAGGAACGTCAGGTTCATCGACGGGCTTGGCTTCGTTACCAACGAGTACGACAGTGGCCACGACGAGCCCAATGAATTGCTAGATCCTTACCCACCGGTCACTGGGGAGATTTTCCTGGATATTTGCTACAAGAAGAGGAGGATGAAACGCTGCCTGGAACAAGTGAAAAGACGAGCGCAAAGACGCGCGGTCGAAGAGACGCGAGAACTCTGCAAGAGATGGAGGATGCTGGCTCTAATGGCGATGAATTCAAAACCTGGTTGTTCGTACCATTAATGCGAGCAGCTTTGTGACGAAAACGTTAAAGTTTAGACTCTTACGTAATTTTCACGGACATTAACTTTTATTGCTGATTTTATTTACACTTTTAACTATTTTTTTTTCAAAGTGCAATATATTTCTATGAATTTTATCTAAGCAAGTGTAAACGCGAGTAATTTATAAATAGTATATTTTAATAACTTCATGCCTACAATGTGGTGTGAAATATTTATGTCGATACGTGCAGTGTAATTGACGAGGTAAAATATAGACTTTTACTAACTAACTTTATAACAAATTCTTTTATAAATATTATTTTACTGGATTGGAAAATTAAAATTGTTAATTGTACACTTTTAATTTTTTTAAAAATGTTTTCAACATTATCCAATGTATGGCAATAAAATTATATGCGTCGTGCGCTCTAATTGTATAAATAATTATAATTCGGATTGTCACGTGAGAGTATCTGGTAGTTTAATAAACAAATGATAAATTTATATCCAATATTAAACGAAAATGTCTCTTGCCGATTGCATAGGCACTGTCTTAGTCGCGGTTTCTATAAAGTACCGCTTTTAATTGACATTTCGTAAATAATCAATGATTACTCACGCGTGACAAGACCCTTTAAAAAAAAGACATTGGTGATCGTAGCAATATACTTTAAATTGTACAATTTTTTCGCTTATTTTCTTTTCATTTTCGTGGAAGAAAGTTGCCTCGAGAGATATGATCTCTTCGTATCAATCAGCTTAAAATTTGATATCAGATGCAGATGGTTGTTAGTCATCAGTACATACTCTTCAGCATTTTATATTACTTAAAAAACAATACTCATAGTTTCACTGCTTTGTCAGCAGTTTCGAACACTCTCTGCAGTATGACTCAGTAGCTTGGGACCACTGTGGGGCGTCTACCCCCCACTCCTCCTCCGGTCATTGCCTCTCTGGGAGGAGGAGTGGGGGTTTGTTGTGACGCTCCATAGTGGGCCTATAACTACTCCCGCTAATACTATACAGCGACAACGGGACTAATTTTCGCGGCACGTGTTCGTAACTCCGCGAAAACATCGAAAGATTGATAAAAACAAATTACATGAATACACGCTGCGAAACGGGATGACTTGGAAATTCAATCCACCCAACGCGCTGCACATGGGCGGCGCCTGGGAACGCCTTATTCGTATTTGAAATCTTTCTTTTTCTCTCACCTTCCTTTTTTGTCCTCAACAACAGTAACCTAACCGGTGGTAAAACGCATCAACGGCGTTTTGGATCATTTCCGTATGAATAAGCGCTGATTCATCAATAATTCTTTGCCGTAATTCGTCTAAATTTTGAGGTTTTGTTTTGTGTACCCTATCATTTAAGTAACCTGAAAAAAAATAATGAAGAGGTGTTAAGTCAGGTAATCTAGCTGGCCATTCTATAGCAACTCTTCGCCATATCCATCGATTGAAAAAAACTACATTTAGGAAACTACGATCGTGTCGTGCACAGTGAGGTCCCGCACCATCCTGTTAAAACCATGTATTCTCAAAGCTGGCCCCAGCTTTTTCTCTAATTGCAGGAACTATTTGGTTTCGTAGAATATCTTCATAGTTTTGTGCATTCAATTTACCATCGATAAAAAAAGGTCCTATGATTCTGTTGTTAAGAATTCCAGCCCAAACATTTAATTTTTCTGGATATTACGATTTGTCTTCTCTAGTCCAATGAGGATTATTATCTGACTAATATCTGCAGTTATGCTTATTTAAAATTCCATCTGTATATAAGAAATTCAATAAGAAAATTCAAAGTAAAATGTCCTTGGAGGGCAAAATTCCAATTGAAAAATAAGTCAGTATTTTGAGCAATAGGAAATGAAATCAGCTGAAAAAGAAGTCTCCGCACATTCTACGAATTATAAATAATATTTTGATGCAAACAGAACTGCCATTAAGCAATCCGTTTCAAAATTATTTGAAAAATCAAATTTACATTAGATGCTATAGCAGCGAATATAGAGAATTGTCGGTACAGTAGAGCGCGGAAATTATGTTCGGCATCCCCTTAAGCAATCCGTTTCAAAATTATTTGAAAAATCAAATTAACATTAGATGCTATAGCAGAGAATATAGAGAATTGTCGGTACAGTAGAGCGTGGAAATTATGTTCGGCATCCCCTTAACTCTATTTAAGTTTATATCAGAAATTTTAACATTTAATTTATTAGGCACACTATCAACGTAATTACCGAAAGGCATATTTACAGTTTTTTTAATATTTAATGATAATTTATTTACTGCAAGCCACGTATTCACAAATTTTAGATGATTAATTTTTCCATAGTTTTTATAATTTTTCTCTTGTATTTATTGATTTCATTATGCCTTTGGTAATACATATATTACATGGATGTTGTTTATTTTTATTTTTATTAAAGTTATTCTTATTGCATATTGCTAAATTTGTATAAATCTGTAATTTCTGCATAAAAGATTCTATTGCCGAATTAGGATTATTTAAGAAATTAAAGAGATTACAGGTTTTTATGCTTACAAAATTTTTTGAAGTTTTATAATTTATAAATTATCTTTTTTATCGCAGTTTTGTTTTTTGATTGTACCTATATCTATTAAAAGTGGATAGTGGTCGGTAAAAGCCTGTCTTAGTTTAACTCTTAGAGCGCCGGGGTTTTGAAAAATTTGCAAAATTGCATTTTTAAGCAGAAATGTGGTCTAAGGTCCTTAATTTAGAGGCAAACTACGTTAAGATGTTGGCAAGTCAGACCCCTTACGCCTAGAGGCGTATTCCGGCGGGGTACGGTACGGCTAATGTTAAAATTTTCAAAATTTCAAAAAACATTCAATTGCAATTTTTTTTTTTTTTGTTTTTAGTATTATTTGTGTTTTATCTGGCCAAATAAGATCACTTTGTATCATTATTGTTTGGAAAACATTATAGAGGGCGCCATAAACCGAAATTTGAGTTCCTTTATCCATTACACCAGTGTACAAAAAAAGGTATCAGACCCAGAAATGCCATACATGGTTTTCGATACATTTTGGCCTCCTGAACACGGATCAGTTGTCAAAATTGAGCCAACAAAACCTATTTTTTTTCCAACCTCCAAAAGCAGGTTAGAAAAACAAGTTGCCATCTTGAATTTAATTTTTTTGGGCGCAGAATCGTGTTAGGAGAGTTCAATAACTTCAACACAGGAATTTTCACGCAATTTAGATGAAAAATAATGAATAAAATTTTTTTACGCCTCTAGGCGTTTTCCGGAGCTCTAAGGGTTAAAGGAGCTAATGTTTTCTTTTTTAATTTTGATAAAAAAATTGTCAATGCATGAGCCTTTTTTGTGCTTCTCAGAAGTTCTTGTTATGTTTTATAATGTGGTGTTTGACTACTGCCCGCTTTAATTAAATTAATTAAGGCTGTTACCAAACAACGACACTATAATTCTTGAGTCGCACGCGACTCAAGCCAGATATCCGTGTGATATTCGACGATTAGTACGACAGCAACCGGGCTGTCGTTATTTCAACGGTCGGCTTAAATTCCTGGAGATTTGTTGAAATCACGAGTTCGATACGAGGATAAGAAAAATGCGGAAACATAGTATGGAAGTAACAGAAAAATACTTTATTAAAACCTGGTGGTAATCAGCTTAGCTGCTCCCTCGGATAGAGTCGTGAGGTCACCGAACACAAAATGGAATCGCGAACAATTACTCCTGGGCACGACCCAGGGCACCGCCGCAACTCGTCCCCAAAACTTCCTCTGTTGACCTCGGCGTGGCTGTCTCACAGCAAGGTTTTCCCCAGGCACACTTTCACAACGAACAGAACGATATAAAAATAATCACTGCCCCTCAGAGGCCCGTACCGTGAATTTAACTCGAAACAGTTTTCAATAAAAGTTTCAACAATTTTTCCCCGCGCGACGTCGAGTAATCGTGAACGTGCGAGAGAGAGTGCCGCGCAAGCTCCTGCCTGCTGGCTCGCCAATCTGCTGACGACAGCGCCCTCGCGCTCTAGCGTACAGTCGCAGGACGGTACTTCAGTCCTCCCCCAGCCTCCGAGTACCCTGCTCCGTCGGTAATTCCGGTTGCCACCCTTAACCGGGGAGTTCTTACTCCAGGTGCCAGCTCACTCGCGACTTGGAGTCTAGAACACTCCGCTGGGACGAGCCACCACCGACCGCCCTACTCGGGTTTATGCCTCCGGATTCTCTGGACGTCCAGCAGTGGAGCCTAAACCCTAAGGCTCTTCACGCCGATCACCCGCTCGCACTCATACATTCACACCGTCTGCTGTGTTCCAGCCGACCCTCTCTCCTTTAACTCTTTCTTTCTCATAGTTTTGAAAAAGTGGTAAGTAACCTTCATCCAGGAAATTATTCAAAAATTCTAAAGATAGATCATCTTGCTCTAATATGTCTATGTTGAAATCGCCCAGGACACAATAATTCTTAGAATTTACTTTAGTTTTTATGAATTCATTTAAGCTAGTTAGAAGTTTGGTTGTATGTAAATCATGAGATCTATTCATAGCTAATAGTTTAAACATTTTTTGTTTGTTTATGCTTAATTTCAATTTGTTTTAATTGCAATTTCTGTACTAGTAGATATGTTATCTCTAATACATAGAGCTACCCCAGACGGCAAAAAGAATGCGCATGAATTCTTAAAGAATGCGCCAAAAGAATTCTTTTTAAGTTCTTTACAAAGAATTAAAAAAGAACTCTTAATGAATACGTTTGAATGCATTAAGAACTCTGCCTATGTCGGCTTAATTGGCTTTATTGAGTAACAAAAAATATTATTAAAGAATTGTTTTTATTTTTAATGTGTTTATATAGAGTACTAAATGAATACATGTAAGAGTTGGAAATTAACACACCGGGAGTTGTTTAGGAGCTCTTTAGGTACTCTTAACAAATTAATTTAAGAATTTATTATTCCTAACCGAAAATTGAAAGTAGTTCTTCAAAAGTTCTAAAAGTATCCGCGACAAATATACTCAAAGGAGTTATTTAAAAGTTCTAAAGATATTCGTGATGAATATACTCAAAAGAGTTCTTTAAGAGTTCTAAAGTTATTCGTGATGAAAACATATTCACGGTAACATAAACAATTTGATAAAAGCACTTTTTAAACTCATGGAACATTAGAAATTCTCAGTCTCCTGTATTTTGCTCATAAAGAGCTCTTTAAGTGTATTTAAGTACTTTTCGAAGGAAAAAAAGAATTCTTCAGAAGTTCATAAAAAGCTCTTTACGAATACGGAATTCAGACAGCAAGTAGTACAAAAAGAGCTCTTTTTTAATGCGCCAATTCAAACAGAAATTCTGTAAAGTAATTCAAATCAATCTTAAAAAAATTCTTTCTGGATTTCTATCGTTCGATGTAAAGACGTTTTCCATTTTTTACACATGAGTAAGTATTCGAAACGGCAAAAAAGTTTCGAAATTCATAATTCGCTGCTAATTTCACTGGCCCGCTAAGGGAGAGAGCCGCTTCCGTATCTTAGTAGAGCGCCTCTAAAGGTTGAATGTGGAACTGAGGTCGCCACAAAGACAAACCCAGACGGCAAAAAGAGTTCCAAAAGAACTCTTTTTGAATTCATGAATGGAAGCGGAAGTTCTTTAAAGTAATTGAAATCAGTCACAAAAGTACTCTTTTTATATTTGATAGGAGTTCTCACTATGTCCGCTATTTTGCTTAGAATGAGTTCATTAAGTACTCTTAAAGAGATCACACTGTAATATATGATAATTTAAATTATTTCAAAAGCTGAAAAAGAATTCCTTAAGAGTTCATGAAGAGCTCCTTATGAATATGTAATCAATATGTTAAAAAGGGACCCCAAAAGAACTCTTTAAATTCAAGTTTTTGGAATACCAATTATTATCAGTTCCAAATCAGTCCCAAAAGTATTCTTATTGCGTCTTTTATTAATTACTATTAGATCAGCTCTTGAACTTATGAAGAGCTCGTTCAGTATACTAAAAGAATTCCTACTGCGTACGTGTTAAAATATTTAACTTATGTTTTTTTTATTTCGCTGATTTACATTTACTTATATGTACATATTTCGCATACATACACATTAATTTACAAATTAAATATAACATTATAGCAGAAAAAATTTCTTCGCTGCCGTGGGATCGAACCCTCGCCCTCCGAATTACGAGTCAGACGCTCTACCCATTACGCTACGCAACGCATGCAAGAAATCTTTTTTTTATGCATATAACCAATAGAATCATAATATAAATATTATTATTATTGCTATTACATAATTAGTTATAAAGTTAACTCAATATAATTTTATATTTCTATTTAACAAGATATATCATGAGAAATATATTTAAGATATTAATTAAAAACCATTTTTAAATTTGTGACGCGAGGTACTGTCGTGTACCTGCGCGCCGTCGCGAGCCTTCGCGGCGAGGGAGAGAGTTAGGCGGTGGCGCGCGGGGGCGGCGGCCATTTTGGAAGCTCGAGAGATTCTCTCGAGCGGTCGGCGACGACGGACGCGTACGCGAGCGAGATCCCGAAATCGAAGGGTTCCCCAGGAGGCGAGCAGCGAGAACGAGTGTGCGAACGCGGTAGCAGCCTAGGACGAGCCAAAGCTGCGAACGTTGTAAGTACCGCCCGACTAATCTTGTGAGTGCGGGCGCGTACCGGCGAGGAGTCAAGGAGCGCCTTGACTCCCTGGCGTCGAACTTTGTTCAGCGAGCGTGGGGAGCCGTCCCCAGTTCACTACGTCTATCTCTCTCTCTCCTTAGATCGCTAACGCACTCTCGTGCGGTGAGAGTCCCGGCTCGTAGATACGAGCCGCCGCAGGGTGCAACGTCGGTACCTCGAGCACGGGCTGGAGGTCGTGATCGCGGGTCTTCGCGTGGAACGGGTAAGCGACCCGTTCCTTCTTGTGCGTGTGTGTACGTGTGTGTACACACCTGAGCAGGTAGGCGGCCTGCTCTCGAACGTTGCGTTTGTTTACGTGGAGCAAAGTCGTGCTCCGCGTAAACATTGCCGATCGCAGACCGCGCGATCGGCCGGTGAACTCCCGGCGCGGCCGAGAGTTCGTAGGAGCGCGCGCGCTTGCGTTCGCGCGCGGCTCCGTTCGGCAACACTCGGGCGTATTCGGGGAAGTCGGCCTGCACGCCCGACATCTACTAACCCTCGCGATCAAGACATTTGTAATTTTCTTTTACGGAGGCAATAAAGGCCTTCGAATTGCATTTTTACTCGTCCGCGTTATTCTTCCGAGTAGTCCGCGGGACTACTCGGCAAACCCTTCACTTCCGTAACCTCCCGGATACCGCCACTCTGCCGTAGAGCTGAGCGGCCGGCATCAGCTGTCGTCAAGGAGGACGACTGACACGCGAACGCGAGGAGCGCGTTCGCGCAACAGCACGCGAGTACAAGATGTGAGAGTACAGGCGTACTCTCACGTTGTATACGGGCCGCGGTGACGTTTATTCGCCGCCGGGTGCTCGCGCGCACCCCGAGGTAAGGACCTCGAGGGGCACTCGTACGTGCCCCATTGCACCAATCTCGAGGAGGAAGGTCTCCTCCGCGAGATAATAGGTCAAGAACAGCCCCGTTACAAATTATATATAATACACTATTTTAAAAAATAACTATAATATATAAGATATATAAATATAAGTAGCAAAGTGTACAAAAAAAACAAAATACGTCATTTACTAAATATTTTGAAATTTTCACTAAAAGATTTGTTACTTGCAACTAAATATTTAGTTGTATCAATCACGTTTATTTTGTTATCGGCTGATAATATTTTTACTAAATATTTTTTTCGATGCGGAACTTGAAAAAGTTTTGCTACACATCTCCAAACGCGTGCCGCAGTCGCGCATCATTGCAGTGCACGCGCAGTAAGATTGATTTTAATTACGTTACAGAATTTCTGCTTGAATTGGTGTATTAAAAAAGAGCTCTTTTCGTACTACTTGCTGTCTGAATTCCGTATTCATAAAGAGCTTTTTATGAACTTCTGAGGAATTCTTTTTAGTCTTCGAAAAGTACTTATATACACTTAAAGAGCTCTTTATGAGCAAAATACAGGAGACTGGGAATTTTTAATGTTCCATGAGTTTAAAAAGTGCTTTTATCGAATTGTTTATGTTACCACGAATATGTTTTCATCACGAATAACTTTAGAACTCTTAAAGAACTCTTAAAGAACTCTTTTGAGTATATTCATCACGAATATCTTTAGAACTCTTAAATAACTCCTTCGAGTATGTTTATTGCAGATACTTTTAAAACTCTTGAAGAACTATTTTTAATTTTCGGTTAGGAATAATAAATTCTTAAATTAATTTGTTAAGAGTACCTAAAGAGCTCCTAAACAACTCCCGGTGTGTTCATTTCCAACTCTTACATGTATTCTTTTAGTACTCTATATGAACACATTAAACACAAAAACAATTCTTTAATAATATTTTCTGTTTCTCAATAAAGCCAATTAAGCGGACATGGGCAGAGTTCTTAAAGCATTCAAACGTATTCTTTAAGAGTTCTTTTTTAATTCTTTGCAAAGAACTTAAAAAGAATTCTTTTGGCGCATTCTTTAAGAATTTGTGCGCATCCTTTTTGCCGTTTGGGAAAAGCATTACGTCCAACGGAAGCAGTCGTTTTCACAAGGTGATCATACGTCCGTATCATATGCATCCAAAAAGCAAGCGGGAATAAAGATTATAATTTATCATAAATTATTTATATCGACCCGCAAGAAAATTGAATAAAGTAAGTGTTACTGATTTTATTTATATAAGCATTTTGTTGTTATAGATTTGTTTAGATCACAAAATATTTTTTTTTTGTTAGGTCAGTATGTCCTCTAAATTTAGACTACATAAATATTTTATAAATGTTTCAGTATTATCCCTAAGCTACAGTATTAATTTAAACTTTGGTTTTTTCTATATTTTAAAAGATAATGTGTTTAATTAGTGATTCAGTGTTACATAGCTTCGATTTTATTTATTTAAAAAATTCATGTACATAGCTTTTTATATGCTAAAATGGTATAAACAATAAAAAAATTGGAAACTCTGTGTTTCACTCTTAAAAAAAATCGCGAAACTAAGGTCTCAGATTCGTTACGGCATATTCGTTACGTGTGAGGCGCGAATGTTTTTAAAGGTAAACTAGAGGTATTCACAATTTGTTTATCAGGTCTCACTTCATGCTTATATCCACCTATATATTTTTTTATCTTTGTAATATTGCATTTTTCTCACTGTCTGATGCTATGTGGCAAGGATTGTGCTTTGTATTATACTTCGTATTTGAATATAAACAATCTAGGCAGTGAAATGCGTTTGTTTCGCAATAACAACTTATTGAGCTATGTTTACCAGCGCAATTTAAAACAATTTTGACTATTCCTTCAGTTGGTACCGCTGTGACCATCATGCCACAGTTAAAACAGGGTTTGACGCTAATTACGTAAAAATCTCTGCAGATCTGATGTCCAACAAAAAGTCTGCCTATGTTTTCTTTTATTTGTTTATGCATTTCAGATCTTATGTAAGATTTTTCACTAGGGTGCAACTTCCATAATTATGCTTTGTATTTTGTTTCTTGTATTTGTGTATGCGCGGAGCATTTTGCCACGTATTCCTAGTTTTTCAAAGTCTCTGTGATAAATGTCATGTTCTAGAGCACTATTATCCCAATTGTTGAAAATTTCAATTCCCACGATTTTGATGAATGAATTTTTTTTTCTTCCTTATCATTTTTACAGAGATGCGACAGTTTTACTTCTAAAAGCTTCTTGGCAATTTTTGCACTCTCATCATTCATGCAGCCTATAACAATTTCATCTTTCTTACCAGCTGTTATCTTTCTTGCCTGAATCCTTGTGCCTTTTGCTAGATAGTGAATTTGTCTTTTTTTTCATATTTGATGAATCTTCAGCGTGTTTTCTCTTTACTATTATTTTCGGTGCGTTTTTTGTTTGATAGTTGACTTTGAATGTCACTTCCGCATATTGTTGCGGCTCGATCTAAAGACTCGCGCTGCGGAGGTACGATGATAGCAGCGACACATGAGGCAAGCGGATGGAGAATTTAGCGGAGCTCATTGCAAAATATTAGACTAAGGTCAGAAAGTGCCGTTTCGGACGACTCCAGGAGAAGAGGTCCCGGAGCAGAGCAGTCCTGGTGCCATCAAGCTGCTCCGAGCCACGGAAATTCCTAGGAACGAGAGCGTGGGAAAGCGAGTGTGGGTCGGCCGACCACGGTAGGAAGAGTGCGCGTGTTCTAGACAGTCGCGTCCAGGAGCATTCCTTACGTACATTAGCGTGGCTCAATGTGCGCAAGCGTGTGTGTGTGAGGGCAACGGACCGAACAGCACACGCGTTCGCGATCGACCTTGACGTACGCGACTTCGACGCGTGATTTGTGTTGTCTTGTTGATTTGATTTGACAAAAGAGAAATAAATCTCTTTAATATTTATTTCCAAGTTTCTGTTATTTTCCCGGTCATGTCCAACCATCCCATGAACCGCGACCGAGAACTACTCGGCGCGGGTGATTTTCGTGATCATTTTCAGCACACACTGGGGCTCAGCTGAGCTCGAGAAAGCCGGAAGTTCGAATCTCGCGACTTTTGTAACGGACGACATTGCACGTATTTTTTAACGAAGTTGAGCAAGAGCGCTAAATACAGTATTCTTTGATTCCATAATTAATCATAATTATTACTACATAAATAATAAATGGAAATAAAATAAGTTATTTAAATCCTCTATTAAATTAAAGTTCATATTCTCTCGAGTTTTTTTTTAATACACATATTCAAGTTTTCTTTTCCTAATACATTTTCTTTAGGGTTATTATTTTTTTCGTTCGAATTTTTCCTCATAGGTCAAGTGCGGGGCGGGCTTCACTGTAGACGACGTCCCGTCGTCCAGAGGGCGTTCCTGGACACCTGGACATTGTCAACCGGAATAGAACCAGATTTTTTCAATTCTTTTAAATTGTCCTAAATTTCACTTATATGCAGAACATTGGTCAGCCTTAGTTGAACTCATTTTCCATCAAAGCAATATGATTTTATGTCTGGCGGCCTCATGTTATAATTTTAGATAATGTTGAATTTGCTGGGCGGGCCAGCCATCTCTGAAACACTTACGAGGCCGCCCGTAAATGGTGGAATGTCATTTCTCACCAAAGCAGTGTCACGTCGTACCCTAATTTACCCGATTTTAGCACTGCATTTCTGGTTTGAGAAGTTCTCCCAAACTAATACTTTTTATGGTTGTTGGTAAAGAATCAACCCAGAGGATAAGAACATCTCGGGGCATCACTTACCCACAGAATAGAAAAAATAGGCCCGCTTAGTCACCCTGCAATTCAGAGTTGGCCCTCACTTTGTTTTTTCTTTTACTGTACTTGCCAGCGCTGCCAATGTAATGTGACAGGCACCCTAAACCGCTCTGGGAAATCCACTTTAACCGTCATAAAAAAAACGTAAAATCGCCGCTTCATACTAAGCTAATCCTAAGCAGGCACGAGTTAGTTTTTTTTTTGTTTCCTCCTTTCTAGAAAGTCGCCACCGCACACGTGCACTGCAGCCGGCCATGCACGCATTTATGTTAAGACAATCTTATTCTTCTACTCTCATATTTAAATAAACTATCATAATTCAATTAAAAGCAATCTAAACCTTGTACTTCGAAACTATATCTATTTCTCGAATGAAAGAAATCGGATAATATTTCGCAAGTGTAAGATAAAATTCCATAACTAAATAAAAAAATTAACAAAAACTTCTCCTAATTAACTTTTAATAAAATTAAGTTAAGATAAATTTTAATGTTATCTTTAAGGTTTCGCACAATAAAATAATGAACATTTTTCTTCTAAGAAAGAATAGTTAATGAAAATTTAGTTTTAATGATAGTTTAACAGAAGTTATGTAATATAGAAAGAACAAATTGGTTAATGCTGTGCATAGAAAGGGGAGCATTGAATTGTTTAAATTATCCTTTTGTTGTTTCTTTTTCCCAGATTAAAAGCTATTTTCTATGAAAATTATAGCTATCACTTCGTTTTTTTTGCATATCTATTTATTTACATAATAAACCTTAAAAATAACGAGGATTATAATTAAAAATTTTTAATAATATTAGTTATTAAGGAACTAAATAATAAATGTAAATTTATTGTAATGGGGAGGTTGTTCTCCCACTTTCTGGACACTCGCTCCTCTCTGCCAAGGCCCACCCCCGCAAGGACCGCTTCTGTCCTATGCCTAAGCATTGGAAGGCTGACCCACAAACCCTAATTAAAACCCCTAAATATTTTCCTCCAATTAGGAAAATTTCAGATTTTCGTCACCCTCTCCACTCTCTCAGACAATCGGCCAATTAGGCAGCATCTCCATAAGACGCTTGCTTTAGCTTTTTGTATAAAAAGCCCTGCAAATGCTCCAAAAAACTACTTCTTCGACCATCTTCAAGAATTCTTCTTCAAGTTCATCTACCCGACTTCGGACCAACTTCTTCGAGATCAACGCTTCTGCCCGCTGCTGACACTGCTTGCTCCTGCTACTGCTGCCGACGCCGACGTTGCCCGCTGCCGCCAACGCTGCTCACGGTCCTGTACCCATCTCCTAGTGGTTACTGGGGTCTGAGAGAAAGAGAGAGAGAGAGTCAGAGAGAGAGAGAAAGAGAGAGAAACGCCCCCCTAGGAGAGTTTTTCGACAAAATAAAAGTAAGCGTTATAGAAAAATTATATTTATCTTTTTCTTTATTTTTCTTTCCTCACTTATTTCTTGCTCTTCTCCTTCTAATAAATCTAAAAAAAAACACAATTCAGAATTTTGGTGCGCCTTTTTAAAGGATAGTGCCTCCGAATTGTTTTTAGGTTTATCATTTACTAACAAATAAGACGATGAAACTGGGGAAGTAAGACCCATTTTTCGGACATATTACTACGACGTAACAGCAGCATGGTTTTAAGTCTGACATCCTCATATCCAATTTTAAAATTTTTTAATTTAATAGGCGGGCCGTTGATGGCTGCAACAATAGCAAGGCCGCCCGCAAATGTGCATCGCTTGGTGGAAAGCCAGTTTCCACCAAAGCAACATGATTTTATGTCTGGCGGCCTCATATCATAATTTTAAAAAAATGTTGAATTTGCTGCGCGGACCAATAATCGCTAAAACACTAGCGAGGCCGCCAGTTAATGTGCATGGCTTGGTGGAAAGACATTTTCCACCAAAGCAACATGGTTTTAAGTCTGTCGGTCTCATATCATAATTTTAGAAAATGTTGAATTTGCTGGACGGACCAGTAATCCCTCGAACACTTGCTAAGGCCAGGATTGATCACCTTTAATAGTTAATAATTATTTGTAGGATGAACAATAAATTTTTCTATTATTTTTCTCATGTACAGCTCGTCACGACAATTTCAATGGTATGATATCATCAAAACTTTCAGATACACCGTGTATACTAGGTATCCAAAAAGTCCCGGAATACCTTAATAACTTTCCAGGTAAACTGATTTTGGACGAGGTCAAGGTCAACTTTTGTCAAGGAATTTAATAGTGACCTTGAATTTGACTTTCAAGGTTATTTCAAGGTCAACATTGTTTTTTCAAATGAAAACTCCTATTCTTACAATTTAAAAAGTAACAAAATAACGTAGTAAAGTAACAACATTTTTTTAAGTTCCGAAAAAAATTCTATGTCCCATCGAAAAAAAATTCTTTATTAACATGTTTATCCACATTTTGCACGGTGTTTAATCCTTTGTAAATAAAAAATTTTCAGATCAGATTTTGGCATAAGATCTCACGATAGAACTTACGTAAGATTTTTCAATAGTTGAGAGTTCACAATGAGAGATAATTACAAACTTTGCTAGGAATGGACTGCAACGTCAAAACCTTATTAAAAATGCACACGTAATTTTTATATGTAAACTACTTATTATAAGTATGTAATGTCTACGATAACACCAGAACGGGGGGAGTAAGCTTAAAAATGATTATTATATGCATATTACAAATAGCACGTACTAAAATTACGTAACAAAATAAGATAACAAAAAAACATAATTTTAGTTATCTATTTCTAACACCGATAAAATAATCTTTTACGCTTATTTACCCAGTCTAGATATCACAAACATGCTATATAACTACTGTAATTAGTACAATATCAGGTTCTACAACCTAATTTTTTTTAAATCCCATGAAAAGAAATAAGGTTAAAAAAATATACTTATCAAAAATACTAAATTAAACATTTTGTTATATACCAAATTACATAATTTTGATAGGTAGTTTTGATACGAATCAGAATTAAGTAACAAAATTATATATGTATTTTTAAGGGGAGAGTTGTATAAATTATAATACAACTAAATACCAATAAATAGAATTTGTTATCATACAATTGAGTTACTTTAAAAAAATGCAAAAAAAAAAAAAATTGATAAGTCTGAAGAGGTTTTGTGTTAATAAAATTATACCATAAAAGTCTAATTCATACAACTCTTCAAATTAAAGGCGTTCTCCTGCTGAGTGGTGCTCAGTCTCATTATAAAGATTTCCATGTATTTTTTTATGCAGAGTACGAGGTACTTTTGACTCCTTCTCGCGCATAGCGATGCGCAGAAGTTAAAAGTAGAACTTCTACGCAACCGAAAAATATCTTGCAACACCGCGAACCTGGCTCTCTGTCTTCCTCTCTCTATCCGTCTCTGTTGCTTCCGACTGGATGATCTCGGCGTTCATAGTTTATAGGTTAGCTTTATGACAGCATGAACGGGTCGAAAAAAACATTGAAGTCTAAAGGCTTAGTGAAATTAAAAAATGGAAAATTTTGTAAGAAAAAAAGATTGGCTGCTAACAATATTAGCTATAATACTATTTGCACTATATTTAAAACGGATGGAGAGCAAGAAATTATTAAATTTTTTACAGAGGAAGATCAAGAAAAGATTACAATTACCAAAGACAGTAAAATAATTAATAATTTAATAATATTTTTAAAAAATAAATGTTGAAAGAGTTAATTAATTTATTTAACATAATTTAAGTATTTAGTATATATATATCTATTTTTTTTTATATTTGAGAATCTCGTACAGCCCTTGGGCCTAGTACCTGCCGACTTTTTTTGTTATTACCTACTACCGAGCGGGGGGAGGACACGGCTCTACCCCACCCACCCTGTAGCCCAGCGTTTTTTCCCTCGACCTTCTCTGCCGGCAGATCTCTCCTTCCGCACTACGTCCCTAATCCCACTCCGCATTCGCCCAGGGTTATGCCTGTGGAACGGGGAAAACCTGTGGCCAAACCTATAGCAGGGTAAATGCCAATTGTGGGGACGGATTCAATAACCGCGTTAGCGCTCAAAAACGCGGAAAAGTATTGTCCACGGAGCGAAATTTGAAAATAGTACAAATTTCAATTTTAATAATGCATATTTGTAGAGCATTTAATTGCGCACAATTTTTCTATTAGAAGAAATATTCTATCTTTTATCGATTTGAAGATATTTGCGAAAAATAGAAAATTTTTCATAAAAAAATTTACAGTTTTTTTGTGTTCAACTCGCCCTATCATTGTCAAAAATTAATATTTTTGTATGAAACTCATACACTTTATTCTTCATCACATTCCGCGTCTGTTATGCTGAAATATTTTATATATTTTTTTCGAAATCCCGAATATATACATTCAAATGAAAAAACTGTGTGAGAAAGTTTGGAAAAATAAAAACTGTCAGCGACAAAAATCTATGTTATAGAAGAAAGAAGTTTTTCCTCAAAGTTGTAGACTTATAAGTATTATTTTAAGTATAGTAAGAGTGATTTGAAAATGATGAGCGGCGCCCCGCGCTCTATTCGGATCGCTCTTTGAGCGCTCTCATGTATATTTGTTAAACGTTTGATTTGCAAGTCTGTGTAAGTTTTCCTAAATAGTTTGATATAATTAACGCTTTAAATTTTATAAAAATAACTTACCTGACAGACAGAAGTCCTATAATAAACAATAAAAGTTCTTTCCGAAAGGTTCCCTATTGAAAAATGTTATGTAAGATCTTACGTAAGTTCTTACGTGAGATCTTATGCCAAAATCTGATCTGAAATTTTTTTATTTATAAAGGACTAAATACCGTGCAAAATGAGGATAAACTTGTTATTAAAGAATTTTTTTTCGATTGGACTTAAATTTTTTTCAGATGCGGAACTTAAAAATTTTGCTACACATCTGAAAAAATTCAAATCAAACGTTTAACAAATATACATGAGAGCGCTCAAAGAGCGATCCGAATAGAGCGCGGGGCGCCGCTCATCATTTTCAAATCACTCTTACTATACTTAAAATAATACTTATAAGTCTACAACTTTGAGGAAAAACTTCTTTCTTCTATAACATAGATTTTTGTCGCTGACAGTTTTTATTTTTCCAAACTTTCTCACACAGTTTTTTCATTTGAATGTATATATTCGGGATTTCGAAAAAAATATATAAAATATTTCAGCATAACAGACGCGGAATGTGATGAAGAATAAAGTGTATGAGTTTCATACAAAAATATTAATTTTTGACAATGATAGGGCGAGTTGAACACAAAAAAACTGTAAATTTTTTTTATGAAAAATTTTCTATTTTCGCAAATATCTTCAAATCGATAAAAGATAGAATATTTCTTCTAATAGAAAAATTGTGCGCAATTAAATGCTCTACAAATATGCATTATTAAAATTGAAATTTGTACTATTTTCAAATTTCGCTCCGTGGACAATACTTTTCCGCGTTTTTGAGCGCTAACGCGGTTATTGAATCCGTCCCCTCAATTAGGAAAACCCGTTCCGGAGTGGGTCGGTATATTGAGAATGCTCAAATTAGATGCCCAAGCCACATTTCGTAGGCCTGAGCACCGAATTTGTCATTCTCATACCTCCCGCTTACTTTGTTGGGTGTGGAGAAAAACACCTAAGAGATCGAGAAAGCATCGTAACTTCCAGCGCGGTCACCCATCCAAGTAGTGTCCACGCCGAAAGTTGCTTAACTTTCCCGAACGCTCGAGGTGCATCTCCACCACTCCGCCAAAGCGTCGGTAGTTAATTATTTAGTATATATATATATGTATAATGTTAATGAATGTTAATGACAAAAATGTTTTTTTAATATGTTTTGAATAAAAGTTTTATAACTATTTATAAAAAGTATTCAATTTTTTCATTACTTTTCACAGTTTGTATTGTATTTTAATATTTTAATAATTTAAAAAAATTGAGTAATTGTTTAACAATTATTTTGTTGCTATAAAACACGCATCAATTATCAATTTTCTATGTATGGTATACTTTTGAACGTTTGGCGCCAATGCAATGTTGCCAAATCTTTTCACCTCCAGCTTCTACTGATCCCCACACCTCAGCGAAAAGTACACTAAATATTGGACTTCATCTCATTGTATCTCGAAACGTAGCATGGTTTGCTATGTTACAAAATTTGTTTATTATTCCATTTTTACGCATCTACAACATATTAGTTTTTTAAAAAATCGTGTAGAAATATCGCTTTATAATTAATTAAAATATGTCTTTCAAGCGCGCTAATCGTATGTTCCCTACATCAGAAGTATATCAAAAATAGGTTGTTTGCACAATTACAACAAATTCCGGAGAACGTCCTTAAAGTCAATAAATAACAATTTTGGCCAAACCCCATCAAAATTGATGTATTGCTTCAGCTTCTAGAGTATGCCACTATCCCAAATTTTTGAAGGTAACATTCATCAAAATAAAATGAGCCTAGAAACTGTTACCCTCTGTTTATTGTATCAAAAATTTAATTGATTCTAACAATATTAAACCTAGATTATGTCAACTATTATAATTTTTGAAATTCAGTTGATTTTATAAAAAAAAGTTTTTACTCCCTTAAATTTACCATTGTAATTGTTGACGCTCTGATATTTATTATTTTCAACTTATTATTTATAAGAGAATCAATCTGTTTGCAATAAAATTCAAGCAATAATTCAACTTTCTTAGAAACTTTGACAAATTTATAACTCATTTTTTGAACCACCCTGTTGAAAATATCCAGCTGGAATTCCACGTGGAATTTCCATGTGGATTTTTGGGTAACCTACGTTAAATTTCCAGTTGGATTTCTAGTGAATGCAGGTGGAATTTTTAGTTTGATTTTGAATTAATGTAAGTGGATTTGATGGATATCCAGCTGGATTTTCCAGGTCAAAATTCCTCGATTCCTGTTAAAAATTCAACCTACATTCACTAGAAATCGAACTGGAAATTTGACCTTGGTTTCCAAGAAATCCACCTGGGTTTTTTGGCTGGAAATCCACCTGGAATTTTCACCGGGAATTTTCACCTGGAAATCCACCTGGAATCCAGTCCATGCATGGATTTCCAGTTGGATATTTTCAATAGGACAGTATTACCCTATTGAAAAATCTTACATAAGATCTTACCTAAGTTCTTACGTGAAATCTTACAAAAATATTGTTCCGCATCTGAAGAAAGTCTCATTGAAAGAAAATTTTTTATTAACAAGTTTATCCATATTTTGCACGGTGTTTAGTCCCTTATAAATAGAAAAATTTCAGATCAGATTTTGGCATAAGATCTCATGTAAAATTTGTCAATAGGGTATTATTTGATTGATTTAACTATATCACAATATATTACATATTTTAAAGATAAAAAAAAACTGTGTATTCTATGTAATATTTCATACAACTATTGTCATAACAACTACAAACTCAGCATTTAAACAGTATAGTAAATTATAAAAACTTTTATTTCCTCATAAAATGATTAAGAAAATTTGTTAAACTTTAAACAAAGTAGAAACTAATTTTAAAAATTTAAAATATAATCCTAAGCTAAATTGTATGCTTTTATATCTTTTAATAAAAATTATTTCAGACTTCCATGGTTTGCGAGACCAGTGAGTTCATGATTTTTATGTCTTACTGCAATAGAAAATTCAGATATTTTATCAAAAAAAAAAAACAAATGAAATTGCAGAAAATGCTAAATTATAATTAAATGAAAAGAATTTTTTGCTGTATCTCAGTATTAAATGAATTAATTCAACAAAAATGTTAACAAATTATATACTACTATTAACAAACATTACCTATTATTCCAAAAGCTGAAACTACTTTTGTTACTCCACTTGTTGCACCTCTTTGATTGGTTCTATTTCGATTTCCAACATCAATCATTTTTACTAAATCTCTGATTTCATCATGCGTATATTCAATTTTATCATCTATCACTATAAGTTCTCTTGGTTCCACTCGATCAATCTTTAAAACTCGAAAACGATTCAATGTGTTGTTTGATCCCATAAGATAAAAATGCTAAAATAAAATAATTTTTTTTTTTTATAATATTTAAAATATTTTAAAAGTACAACAAATCAAATTTTTACCGATTTCGTCTCGTACAATGCTATTTTTTGTATAGACGATATTATGGGGTGAAATATTCCATTTGGTCTCTTCTGTTCATCCATAGTGTAAAGGACGCAGTTTTTTTAAATTTTGCTTTTAATGTTGTACAATTTTTCTTTGCTAACATATAGTGTTATGATAGTGTTATTACTGTCCAGTGTTGGGCTCTGGCAGTGCCGCGGGACTTATATGCCAACTTCAGGGCGTACTAGCGCATGGCAATCGTTCCAATTCCTGGCATTGCAAATATTCTTATTGAAGTAATAGATATATGTTGGTTAGCTCTCGGTTGACTCATGAGTCGCGAGTCGAACGACTCGGCCCGCCATCGTCTGCTCGCCAGCTGTATGCTCCGGCCCGCCGGCGGCCCTGGCGGCCCAGGTGGGCATGTATCGATGTGAGGTTATCATCCTCCTTTACTTTATTAAACATCGTTGACATTTGTCAATAAAAATTGTTAAGAAAGTCATGGGAGAAAGATGACTCTCCTCTTACTGCCTTACTTGATAAGGCTCCCACATCCTTACTTTGTCCTCCAGCAGTTCGATCATTGCGAGAAGAAGATAGTAGTTTGAACAGGTATTTGTTACAGTTCCCAAAGTAAACTAGCCGTCATTATTATAGAGAAAATATATTTTATTCATTTGTGGTCAGTGGTACTTAGAGGTGAATTGGGGGTAAAAACTGGAATAGTTCAAGGTTCAATCAACTTTGCAGTTAAACATCTTGTCTCAACTAAGGGCTGGTAGCAGTAGCAGCACGACGAAGCGTCAGATAAAATATCAGATAAAATATCTGATATAAACTACCAGCTATGCAATATTTTAAAGTATTTTTTTAAGAACGTTAAAGATTGAAGCTGACAATAATACACCAGTTACACAACTAGAGAAAGAAAGTAAGGAAACCTTTTGTTGCAAATCAAGAATAAATTCCATGTACGACAGAGGCAAATGAAAATCCTCAAGGATTCGGACTCATTTTTCCATCAAATAAGAATGAATGTGAAGAAGAAAGTGATAAATCAGAATGCATTACTACTGAACAGCTACATGAAGCACAAAATTTAATGAAACTTTTATTTCGGATCAAAGGTTACTTCCCGTTTTTAAAAATTATCATCCAGAAAAGCCGTCGAATCGTTAGTATATAAAAAATCTTGCAAAGCAAGTCGAAGAATTTAATTTACATTTTATTTATCGACTATACGTATTACCAAGTTCTAAAGAAAATGATTCAGAGTAAGCATTTTTTAACTGAATAGTTGTTTTTGAGAAATATACGTTTAAATTAATAATATTTTATGTTATTAACATTTTATGTTTCAGCTATAATGTTCGCTTGATGTAAGAAGGAAGAATGAAAGGACAGGCTTTTATTACTTTGCCAAATGAAGCTCAAGCTCAGTTAGCATTGGAGGAAACAAATGGGTACATTTTAAAAGACAAACCAATGGCGGTACAGTTTGCAAAAGTTACAAAACCTACGTAACTTTATTCATAAATGAAAACCTTGTAAAATGTTTCACAAAGCAGTGTAAATAATATGTACATATTTATAGTTTTTTTATACAAATAACAAATTTAATTTAACATCTTTAACTTGTATATTAGGAAAAAACAAGACTTACTTTTTTATACAGTATACAGCTCAAATGGCTGAGTTATTCACAGAAGTGTACAACAAGATTAACACTTTAGCAGAAAATCTTACTATTGTGAATCTATTAAAGCAAATATAAAACTGACAAAACAAAAGGAATGTTTAGTAATTTTTTAGCTGTAGCTATTTCATCACTTTGTAAAAGTCATCAGGAATTATAAGTAAAATATATTATTGAAGCTAATAAAATGTTTTCTCAAAACGATACGTTTTTACTGCTATTTCTTTTTACAATAAAATATTTCATGTAAATAATTTTAGTCTGATACTAGTGTCAAAGTAATTAAAACATGTATAATTACAAGTATAATTTAAGCCATATTCAATTGTATTCATCATCATTATCATTATTAACAGTAATACATTTATAAAGATTGTTGCCAATATTTGCGTCATAAAGATTGTAAAATAATTCTGATAAAGGCAATTCGATATCCAGAATGCACAGAAGCTAGAAATGCATTGCAAAGGTTGCTAGAACCGCAGATTAATACTGTAAAGAAAGAAATTGAGTTTGCAGATGTTACAGTTAAGACAGAAAGGGATATTTGAAATTAACGAACAAATATAATTCTAATTGTGTTTTTTTATTTTGTATTTTATTATTTTAAAATGCTGACATTGACTGATATTATTTTTTAAATAAAAAAGTAAGTCTTGTTTTTTCCTAATATACAAGTTAAAGATGTTAAATTAAATTTGTTATTTGTATAAAAAAACTATAAATATGTACATATTATTTACACTGCTTTGTGAAACATTTTACAAGGTTTTCATTTATGAATAAAGTTACGTAGGTTTTGTAACTTTTGCAAACTGTACCGCCATTGGTTTGTCTTTTAAAATGTACCCATTTGTTTCCTCCAATGCTAACTGAGCTTGAGCTTCATTTGGCAAAGTAATAAAAGCTTGTCCTTTCATTCTTCCTTCTTACATCAAGCGAACATTATAGCTGAAACATAAAATGTTAATAACATAAAATATTATTAATTTAAACGTATATTTCTCAAAAACAACTATTCAGTTAAAAAATGCTTACTCTGAATCATTTTCTTTAGAACTTGGTAATACGTATAGTCGATAAATAAAATGTAAATTAAATTCTTCGACTTGCTTTGCAAGATTTTTTATATACTAACGATTCGACGGCTTTCCTGGATGATAATTTTTAAAAACGGGAAGTAACCTTTGATCCGAAATAAAAGTTTCATTAAATTTTGTGCTTCATGTAGCTGTTCAGTAGTAATGCATTCTGATTTATCACTTTCTTCTTCACATTCATTCTTATTTGATGGAAAAATGAGTCCGAATCCTTGAGGATTTTCATTTGCCTCTGTCGTACATGGAATTTATTCTTGATTTGCAACAAAAGGTTTCCTTACTTTCTTTCTCTGGTTGTGTAACTGGTGTATTATTGTCAGCTTCAATCTTTAACGTTCTTAAAAAAATACTTTAAAATATTGCATAGCTGGTAGTTTATATCAGATATTTTATCTGATATTTTATCTGACGCTTCGTCGTGCTGCTACTGCTACCAGCCCTTAGTTGAGACAAGATGTTTAACTGCAAAGTTGATTGAACCTTGAACTATTCCAGTTTTTACCCCCAATTCACCTCTAAGTACCACTGACCACAAATGAATAAAATATATTTTCTCTATAATAATGACGGCTAGTTTACTTTGGGAACTGTAACAAATACCTGTTCAAACTACTATCTTCTTCTCGCAATGATCAAACTGCTGGAGGACAAAGTAAGGATGTGGGAGCCTTATCAAGTAAGGCAGTAAGAGGAGAGTCATCTTTCTCCCATGACTTTCTTAACAATTTTTATTAACAAATGTCAACGATGTTTAATAAAGTAAAGGAGGATGATAACCTCACATCGATACATGCCCACCTGGACCGCCAGGGCCGCCGGCGGGCCGGAGCATACAGCTGGCGAGCAGACGATGGCGGGCCGAGTCGTTCGACTCGCGACCCATGAGTCAACCGAGAGCTAACCAACATATATCTGTTACTTCAATAAGAATATTTGCAATGCCAGGAATTGGAACGATTGCCATGCGCTAGTACGCCCTGAAGTTGGCATATAAGTCCCGCGGCACTGCCAGAGCCCAACACTGTTACTGTCATATAATATTTGAAAAAGAAAAATACAGTTTCAGCATTTACCTTCATAATTTGTTTTGTATTGTAACTTTCTGATAAAGTAATAAGAATCGTTATCGCACTTCAGATTCAGATGTGACGTCGCGGTCCGTTCCGAACTAATTTATTATTTATCTGAAATTACGAATATACACAATTAACTTAATTTCAAATTTCTCAACGTACGCGAACACCGATTTAAGTTAAAGTTAATGAGGAATTTAACTTAAATGATTCAAAATAATTCACTAAGTAATAAAATATAAAATTGAAGTATTGTTACGTCGAGCCTCGAAAGCTAGTGTGTATGTGTGTGGCGCGACCCTATTGAAAAGAATAGTACATTTTTATACGGGTGCGGAAGTGAATTATTTGCGTCGGGAGACGTTTTTTTGGGTCGAAAAGTCTCCCGAGGTAAAGATTCACTTACGCACCAGTGTGAAACCGTATTTTTCTCCACGAGAGTCGCAAATCGCATGCAAACATGCGTACTTGAGGTTGGAGTGGAGAAAATGTGTATTTTTATTGCGTATTTTTGAGTCGTAACAAAAATACTTATACAAATTCCGTATGAAATGTTCGTAACCCAACGTTCGAATTTGTGTGGTATTTTTGATACATACTTTTTTAATCTTCATTTATTTCTATGTTATTTAAAAAAAAGAAATTAGTTTGTAGCCTGCTATACTGCCAATGATGGGGATTATTATATCTATGATAACACTCAAACTGGGGGAATGAGCTTAAAAATGATTATCTTATCCATATTAGAAATAATATCACGTACCAAAATTACGTAACAAAATAAGGTAATGTCCGCGACACTTTCATCACAGAAATATTGTTAAATGACCCTATTGAAAAATCTTACGTAAGATCTTACGTAAGTTCTTACGTAAGTTCTTACGTAAGTTCTTACGTGAGATCTTATGCCAAAATCTGATCTGAAATTTTTTTATTTATAAAGGACTAAATACATTGCAAAATGAGGATAAACTTGTTATTAAAGAATTTTTTTTCGATGGGACTTAAATTTTTTTCAGATGCGGAACTTAAAAATTTTGCTACACATCTGAAAAAATTAAAACTTACGTAAGATCTTACGTAAGATTTTTCAATAGGGTTATATTTTGTAGCTTCAGTTCTGGGTGGATTATTCGGAGGAAAACCCGCTACATCTTTGGGAACAATACCTGCTACTACTAATGCTGTGGCTACTAGTTGTGGTCTTGGTGGATTAGATGTTTCTGTTAGCAATAAGGGTCTTGCACAAGGGAACATTGTCCCAACTGCTGCTAAGGAAAAATTGTTTCCAGCAGAATTGATGCAAACTATAGATAGTTTTAAGTAAAGTTTACAATTTTTTAATGTTAAAGTTGTATTGTTTAATTGTTAGAAATGCATAATAAATTTTTATTTACAGAGAATTTGTTCAAGTACAAAAAGGACTCAGATCTGATATAGCTAGGAGATCTGCAAGGCCACTCAATAGGTGTGCTGAAGCTAGATACAGCTTCCCTTATGGAAATTTTAACAACATTGGCTGGCTCAGTTCAAAGAGACAGGTCATTAGTAGATAAGCTAAAACAAGATACAGCTAAAGATACTCCGTCAGGGTTGCAGTACGAAAATAAAACTCCCCTGCTATTTTTCATAGAGCTTGCAGAAAACGAAAACGATTTAATGTTATTTAAGTCGCAAATTGAAACCACTGAAAAGCACATACAGACAATGATGACACCAAAAACACTAACTCCTCAAGGTAAAAATATAATATAACTAATAACTAATTCATGACTGATTTAGAGGAAGATTAAATAAATTCAAATATTTAATTATTATAATTTTAGAACTCACTATGGCAATGAGTAAACTACATGATTCTTTAGTGGCAGTTGCTGGAAAACATCAGTATTGATTTGAAAGTGCAGCAACAAAAAAAACAATATCTTAACATTAGAAAATATGTTTTGAAAGATAGTACAAATGTCTTTGAAGACATTAAACTAGATGCAAAATGTAGTAGGAGTAGTATAGGAAAAGTAACTAGTAGTCCAACACCTTTTGGCCCAGGTATTATGAAGTATCAATTTTAGAAATTAAATTTACTATATAATCATATTAAATTTCATGAATTTTTTATGTAGAAAACCGAAGTTTCTTATCTTCTACAGCATTAAATGCAACACAAACTCCGAGTTACAACAATCCCATCCATTGGGTACTATAGCAAATTTTTATATTTAATATAAATTAATTAAATTATAATACAGTGAAAGACGTTTTTGGCTACAGTTTATACTGTAAAATAATTTTTGCATATAAATTTTAATATTCAGGTCTGGCAAGGATTTAGAGCAAGGTAGAAGTTTTTCTACATCTTCTGCCGTTTTTATTTTCTATTTATTTGCAGGTTTATTTCCGACACTATGTTGAATAATTTGAGAAGTTACTTTTTAATCAGTTTGCATCTAGTTTCTTGTCAGTTAAATAAGTAATGAATAAGTCGTCAGTAGCAATTAACCTTGTACAGCTCTTCTCTTACATTTTCAGGAAAAAAATAAAATATGACCGTTATCTATTTTGTTTATTGACGTATTAAAAATTTATTTTGTTCGCTTTTTCTTTGTTAATCACATTTGGGATTTTAATGACTCATTCATACAAAAATTTACTAATATATGGCAGGCTTTTTTCACAAATTTTTATTCTCCACCGCTTTGTACCTTATATGCTTCTAATATTAGACTGATGTGCATTAACAACTATCAGAAATTAAAAATTACACACAGGTTTTGCAAACTACTTACTTACTTGAAAAAAATTGGGTTACATTTAAAGGTTAATAATAACCACACAAAATTTTTAAATTTCTTTAAAATGAACATTTATGATTATACGGTACTACATATAAATAATGACTATTAACCGCCAATTAATACCTTACGAAAATGTAAATTTTTTATAAGTTATAATTGTAAGGTAAATAAATAATTGTATTTTATCAACAGGTTTGTAAAATATCCCTGTTGAAAATATCCAGCTGGAAATCCAGGTGGATTTTCCAGCTGGAAATCCATGCATGGACAAATGATATAAAAAAGAATTAATAAATGATATGATCGCGCAATTATCGCGCAATTTTCGCTCGACATTTTGTTCAAAAACGTCGTGAGAATATTGCGCAATAATCGCGCGATAATCGCGCGATGTTCGCACGATAATCGCGCGCGCATTTTTAGTAGGGAATATTAACGAAGAGCTTGGCCGAGATGCAAACAGGCGTCGCGCTAATCCAAGAATCTTGGATTAACGGGAAGGGTATTGTGGCTGGACTGAGTGGCTGTGGCAAGGTGTTCTACGACAATAGCACTCGCACTAGAACCTGTGGGATCCTGAAGGGACTACAAGGCGAAGCTTGGTCGAAACACTGTCACACAGATCTCACAACGGTCGTAATTAAAGTGAAAAGGGAAGGAGGTGACACTATGGAAATAGTGGTGGCATCCGCCTACTTTTCAGGAGACGCTGGTGAAGGGCCCCCGCCAAATGAGGTTAAGGCCCTGATTGAGGAATGTCAGAGAGACGGCAAGGAAGTTATTCTGGGATGTGATGCCAAAGCGCATCACATCATCTGGGGTAGCACAAACTGCAACAGCAGGGGCGAAGACCTGCTGGAATATGTAGCTTCTACGGAACTGGATATACTGAACAGGGGGAATACCCCAACCTTCAGAAATGCGGTAAGGAAGGAAGTTCTAGATATCACTTTGGCGTCGAGGGGAATCAGTCGCATGGTCTCTGCCTAGAGAGTCTCGGAAGAGGTCTCAATGTCGGACCATGAGACAATCCGGTTCGGGCTAGAGGAAGTTAAAGGAGAGGTACAGAAATGGAGAAGGTACAGGAAAACCAACTGGGATCTATACCTCAAAAGGTTAGAAGAAAGGATAGTAGGTGCCTTTGAGGATAGCTGCAAACTGAAAGAGAGAAAAAGTAAAAAGGGAGCACCTTGGTGGAATCTGAAACTGGAAACCCAGAGGAGAGAATTAAGGATATTGTTAAGGAGGTGGCGCAAGCGCAAGGGAATAGCAGAAAGAGAAGCCTTCCAGGCAGCCCAAAGACGCTACAAACTTGCGATAGAACTAGCCAAAAGAGCTGGCTGGAAACGCTACTGTCAGGAGCTAGATGGAGTACCCAAGGTAGCAAGGCTAAATCGTATCCTTACAAGACCTACAACCAATACTTCGGGTAAAATAAAAATTCTCTTGGGCGAATGGGCAGCTGACGGGAACGAGGCACTAGAGTGCCTGTTGGCTGCACCTTTTCCGGGGCTGATAAAGGATAATCAGCCGAGCATATCACCCATGCCGGCGGCAACGCCGGACTGGGAAATGGCTGAACAAATAATAACGCAAGAAAATGTGAGGTGGGCTATTGGCTGGTTTGAACTGTATAAGTCACCAGGACCTGATGGCATTGTACCGGCAATGCTACAGAGAGGTATAGACACTTTGGTAGAACCACTAATGGGTATCTATAAGGCAAGCCTCTCGCTAGGCTACATACTAAACGAATGGAGGAAAGCCAAAGTGGTTTTCCTACCGAAACCAGGCAAGCCAGTCCATGTGATAGCAAAGGACTACAGACCCATAAGTCTGACTTCTTTCGTCTTCAAAACCTTGGAAAGGCTTGTGAATCGACACACTCTATATCCGACACAACATGCGTATAGAGAGGGTAGATCAGTGGACTCAGCGCTAGATGAAGCGGTAACCAGAATAAAAAAAGGTATTACAAAAAGAGGGATGGTATTGGCAGCCTTTCTGGATGTGGAAGGGGCTTTTAACTTTACCACCAAAAGAAGCATTTGCCAAGGAGCACGAAGGCACAATGTGCCAACGGGCGCGGTAAGATGGATCAGGTGCACTCTACTTGATAGGGTGATTGAGGCAGGATGGGGTGAGGCGAAAGGAGGGGGGGCGCGCAACCAAGGGTTGTCCACAAGGTGGCGTGCACTCACCAACGCTGTGGTCCCTAGTGATAGGCGAACTATTAAGGAGACTCAATGGCAGGGGCATCTACGCGCAAGCCTATGCCGACGACGTACTTATCCTAGTCATGGGAGATATTGAGGCCGCTATAGCAGGCCTTATGAAGTTTGTTTTTAGCATATTGACCAAATGGTGCAGGGAAGTGGAGCTATCCGTAAACCCTAATAAAGCGGTTCTGGTGAATTTCACCACCAGGTACAAGGTAAAACCAATAGGATCAATCAAGCTATTTGGGGAAGAGGTGCCACTAGCCAAGGAAGTAAAATACTTGGGAGTGACATTCGACTCCAAGCTTAACTGGAGCAGACATCTGCAGGCAAAGAGGGACGGCTTGTTAGCAGGCTTCTAGGCATGCAGAAGAACTTTTGGAGCAACCTGGGGTCTCAAGCCTATAATGCTGAAATGGCTATATACGGATGTTCTGAGACCTAGGCTGACACATGGAGCAGTGGCCTGGTGGCCAAGATGTCGACTGAAAACAGGTGCGGCAACCTTGGATAGGATGCAAGCATTAATTATGAGAGGCATCACGGGGGTGATGAGGTCGACACCGTTATAAGCACTTGAAATGGTGCTTGACCTCCCCCCATTGGAGCTGATGGTAAGAGCGGCTGCCCTTAAGGCCAAGATCAGGTCAACAAGGGCTATAGCCGAACATAAGGACACTGAACTGGTTCAGTCAGTGGACCTTAATAACAATCAGGAGGTTGACAAAACCCCCAGGGAATTATTCTTTGATAGGAAGTTTAAAGTGGGGATACAACCAAAGCAAGAGGTCTATCCGCAGGAAACAGGAGCTAGTCTCTGGTTTACTAACGGATCCAAAAGTGAAAAAGGAACAGGAGCCGCGGCGTGGCTAAAGTGAACTAGCACAGAGCTGGTACTTTCCTTTGAAGTCCATACGACGGTATTCCAATCGGAGGTTAAAGCCATCAGGAGTTGCGTAGAGCACATGCTGGAGAAGGAATGGAGAGACCGCAAGGTCACCATACACTCGGACAGCAGAGCGGCACTCCTAAGTGTTAGTAAGGTAGAGGTCACCTCGTTACAAGTGAAAAGGTGCCGCAATGCTTTAGATAAACTTGCGGAATGTGTGACGTAGAATTAAAGTGGGTCCCGGGACACTCGGGTGTTCTGGGCAATGAAAAGGCGGATAGACTCGTGAACAGAGGAGCGGCGGGAACTAGAGCAACCAATACCAAGGTTGCCATACCGCTTTGCCACCTAGAAAGGAAAATCCAGAAATGGGTGGAAATGGAACAATGTAAAAGATGGCACGACAACCAGGGGTGCAGACACATCAAAAGCATCATTGATGGTATGGTACTCCGAAGCTGGAAAGCAGAGCTGATCAAATTCGGAAGAAGAGAGATCAGGCTAGTGGTGAGCTGGCTCACGGGTCACTGTGACCTGGAGTATCACAAACACAGGATAGGTAAAACGAGTAGGAAACTCTGTAGGCTCTGTGGTGAGGCAAATGAAACCCCCGCGCACCTTTTGTGTGACTGCCCAAGACTTATGGGAGTTAGGCGGAGGGTGTGTGGGGACTTCACACTAGAGCCCGGAGATGTTAGGAACTTTAGTGTACTGGGCCTTATAGGCCTAATAAAATGGATCAGATCCAGCCTATAGGCGGGGAATGTAAGAGGATACCGGGCTTCACCGTTTTTAGAGCCTGGGGCTATAGGGACATTTGAATGGATGTCGATGTTCGGAATGACGACACTAGGAGGCAAAGCGCAATGGGCCTCTGGCCTACGCGCGAGTCGGCACGTCCCCGAGCAGGGGCAGCCGGTGCGTCTCCACTTTTGTAAAGTAATATCGTGCAGAAATATTCCTAAAATAATACATCAACAAATTTAAATTGAATTATTTTGAATATCGCACTGCAATATTGGAATAATATTACGAGAATATCACAGAGGAATATCGTGCAGAAATATTTCTGCAATATTATATATATTGTTTAAGGGGATGCCTAACTAAATTTTCGCGCTCTACTATACCGACGATTCTCTATATTCTTTGCTAACCTCTAAGGCAAATTTGATTTTTCAAATAATTCTGAAACGGCTTGCTTAATGGCAGTTCTGTTTGCATCAAAATATTATTTATAATTCGTAGAATGTGCGTAAACTTCTTTTTTGGCTGATTTTAATTCCAATTGAAAAATAAGTCTGTATTTTCAGCAATAGGAAATGAAATCAGCCAAAAAGAAGTTTACGCACATTCTACGAATTATAAATAATATTTTGATGCAAACAGAACAGCCATTAAGCAAGCCGTTTCAAAATTATTTGAAAAATCAAATTTACATTAGATGCTATAGCAGAGAATATAGAGAATTGTCGGTACAGTAGAGCGCCGAAATAATGTTCGGCATGCCCCTAAAGAATAATGCACAAAAATATTCCTTAAAAATGACATCAATAACTGAAAGGTAAAGAATAAAACATTTTGAATATCATATGGATGCAATATTCCTTACAATATTATTATTCTAAAATGTTAATTAGAAAATTGAGTGCACGAATATTTCTTTCATATTGAAATTTATATAGGCAGATGGACATATGCGACGTCCTGCCATGTGATACTAAATGTTATGATAGTTAAGTGGATAACATGTCGGAATTGTAATTTTTTGGATCGGGTTCAAATCCCTTATGGAGCTTTTTTTACATCTTTGTTTTTTTTGTTAATAAATTAAGTTTTATTTATTTTATATGTGAACATTGACCATTTAATAAGTTTAGTTTTCTTAATTTAATTAGCAAGAATACATTCAAACAATTTCAATGTATTTAACGTAGTCGCATTAACTTTCAAGTATAAATCCTGAAAATCTAATGCAAAAAAGAATTAAACAATAATTATTGTTTAATAATAAACGCTTTTTTTCTCACATAATGCTCAAACTCAATACGACAGACTTTGCGAATTTGTCTGCGAAATAATAATATAATACTATACTCGTGGTCAAGTGGACTAGGTGTTGGACTTATAATTGGAAGGTCGCAGGTTCAAATCTCATCGAAAGAAAAGTTTTTTTCATTTAAGGGGATGCCGATCTTAATATATATTTGTATTTGTATTATCAATTTAAAATAAATTATAGTATAATTAATCAAATTGGTAGTATATAAAAATTATACAGATATCCATGGAATATTTGTACAATTTCAATAGCAATATTGCTGCAATATTACAGAAACATCATTTTACAATACCTCTGTGGTGAGGATATTCCAAAGCATTATTTCAATATTTCAGTGATATTGCTATAATGTATACATATCCGTGGAATATTCAATGTTAATATTACTGCAATATTACAGAAACATCCCCTATTGAAAAATCTTACGTAAGATCTTACGTAAGTTCTTACGTAAGTTCTTACGTAAGTTCTTACGTAAGATCTTACGTGAGATCTTATGCCAAAATCTGATCTGAAATTTTTTTATTTATAAAGGACTAAATACCATGCAAAATGAGGATAAACTTGTTATTAAAGAATTTTTTTTCGATGGGACTTAGAATTTTTTCAGATGTGTAGCAAAATTTTTAAGTTCCGCATCTGAAAAAAATTCTTTAATAACAAGTTTATCCTCATTTTGCAATGTATTTAGTCCTTTATAAATAAAAAAATTTCTGATCAGATTTTGGCATAAGATCTCACGTAAGAACTTACGTAAGAACTTACGTAAGAACTTACGTAAGAACTTACGTAAGAACTTACGTAAGAACTTACGTAAGATCTTACGTAAGATTTTTCAATAGGGTCATTTAACAATATTTCTGTGATGAAAGTGTCGCGGACATTACCTTATTTTGTTACGTAATTTTGGTACGTGATATTATTTCTAATATGGATAAGATAATCATTTTTAAGCTCATTCCCCCAGTTTGAGTGTTATCATAGATATGATAATCCCCATCATTGGCAGTATAGCATCTTGTTTTAGCTTATCTACTAATGACCTGTCTCTTTGAACTGAGCCAGCCAATGTTGTTAAAATTTCCATAAGGGAAGCTGTATCTAGCTTCAGCACACCTATTGAGTGGCCTTGCAGATCTCCTAGCTATATCAGATCTGATTCCTTTTTGTACTTGAACAAATTCTCTGTAAATAAAAATTTATTATGCATTTCTAACAATTAAACAATACAACTATAACATTAAAAAATTGTAAACTTTACTTAAAACTATCTATAGTTTGCATCAATTCTGCTGGAAACAAATTTTCCTTAGCAGCAGTTGGGACAATGTTCCCTTGTGCAAGACCCTTATTGCTAACAGAAACATCTAATCCACCAAGACCACAACTAGTAGCCACAGCATTAGTAGTAGCAGGTATTGTTCCCAAAGATGTAGCGGGTTTTCCTCCGAATAATCCACCCAGAACTGAAGCTACAAAATATAACCCTATTGAAAAATCTTACGTAAGATCTTACGTAAGTTTTAATTTTTTCAGATGTGTAGCAAAATTTTTAAGTTCCGCATCTGAAAAAAATTTAAGTCCCATCGAAAAAAATTCTTTAATAACAAGTTTATCCTCATTTTGCAATGTATTTAGTCCTTTATAAATAAAAAAATTTCAGATCAGATTTTGGCATAAGATCTCACGTAAGAACTTACGTAAGAACTTACGTAAGAACTTACGTAAGATCTTACGTAAGATTTTTCAATAGGGTCATTTAACAATATTTCTGTGATGAAAGTGTCGCGGACATTACCTTATTTTGTTACGTAATTTTGGTACGTGATATTATTTCTAATATGGATAAGATAATCATTTTTAAGCTCATTCCCCCAGTTTGATTGTTATCATAGATATGATAATCCCCATCATTGGCAGTATAGCAGGCTACAAACTAATTTCTTTTTTTTAAATAACATAGAAATAAATGAAGATTAAAAAAGTATGTATCAAAAATACCACACAAATTCGAACGTTGGGTTACGAACATTTCATACGGAATTTGTATAAGTATTTTTGTTACGACTCAAAAATACGCAATAAAAATACACATTTTCTCCACTCCAACCTCAAGTACGCATGTTTGCATGCGATTTGCGACTCTCGTGGAGAAAAATACGGTTTCACACTGGTGCGTAAGTGAATCTTTGCCTCGGGAGACTTTTCGACCCAAAAAACGTCTCCCGACGCAAATAATTCACTTCAAAAAAATTTAAGTCCTATCGAAAAAAAATTCTTTAATAACAAGTTTATCCTCATTTTGCGCGGTATTTAGTCCTTTATAAATAAAAAAATTTCAGATCAGATTTTGGCATAAGATCTCACGTAAGATCTTACGTAAGAACTTACGTAAGAACTTACGTAAGATCTTACGTAAGATTTTTCAATAGGGAAATTATATTGATAAAGATTCGAATTAAAATAATTATTTTAAATATGTTATATCATTAAAAAAGTTTTTACGAGTAGAGGTTGTAATCAGATTAGAAGCAGTGCCAGCAGCAGGAGTTGCAGTAAGTGTATTTGCTCCAAAAGATAAACCTCCAGCCGTTGATGTTGCTCCAAAAGATAAACCTACAGCCGTTGATGTTGTTCTAAAATTCAAACTCTCACTAAGAGTATTGCTGTTCCAAAATTCAAACCACCTGTTGTTGTCGCAGGAGTACCAAACGATAAACCACTAGTTCCACCAAGTCCTAATCCACCGCCAGTCAAACCACTAGTAGTAAGGCCTTGTCCAGTCGTTAAACCTCCTCCTAAACCTCTACCTAAACCATCAGTTAAACCACCAGTGGTAAGTCCCGTCGTAGCAGTAGTTGTAGTTCAAAATAGTTTCCTACAGGCTTTGCAGGTGTCCTGAAAGACAAACCGGTCGTAGACTGAGCTGGCTGAGCTTGAGTCGGGGTTGAAAATAAACCACTTCCGATAGGAGTTGCAGTAACTCCCAATCCTAAACCTAGTGGTTGAGCTTGTGCTTGAGTAGTAGCTGCAGGTGCGTTACCAAAACTCAAATTGGTTGCTGGAGTCGCAACAGCTGTAGGCTGTGCCGTTGCTACCCCGCTGTTGGCGGTGTTCCAAACATTGTGCCTGCACCAAAACCACCAGCAGTAGGTCTAAAAGCATTTACAATTTCTTAGTCATTAGCACATACTTGAATATTAATTATTTCTTTCAATACTTTAATTTTAAAGATGCTATTATACTCTTGTTAAAATTCTTAAATATTTATTGTTATTACTATTCCTAAAAAACATGACATTTGTCAGGTTAGAACTTAGGTTTTCATATACAAGGCTTTTATTTATTTACGTTTGTGCGCCGAATTGAAAGCTGGGAGGCTGCTGAGCTGGCGTCGTGGTCGGTGTCTCGAAAGTAAATTTGTTCATTTTAATACCTTTTAGTGGTTTTGGTGCAGGCACAATGTTTGGAACACCCCTGTTAAAAAGACATCATAAAATCCTATAAAAAAATTGATACTTTTTTCGGAACGCCGATAAAACGTTTATCGTAATATATCGGGTTATATTTCTTTAATCAGATTATATAATGATTTCCTTATAAACGAGAATGGTAAACATTTTACTTAATATTTTATAAGTTTTTACTTATAAAGTAGATATAAATTTCTATGAGGTAATCATGTTTATGGAATTTTATAGAGATATACCTATACAAGTATTTATAAGCATTTTTGGGTTATTGCCAAGTATATTTTTCTATAGGAATTCATCATGTTAAAAAGATAGAACCGTTATGACACTGTAACAGGGCTTTCTAATTCCGTATTGTATAAGGCAATTTCTATAAACACCTTTCATAATTTTTATGAGAAAAATACTATACAAAGTAAGGTTAAATTTAGTGATGATTTCCTGATAAAAATTATATAAGCTTTTATAGTAATGTTACCATAAATACATATGTTTTCGTTTTAAACTAGTGGAATGTAAGCCGGTTGTTTATAAGGAATCCCCGGTGCAAATACACACATTAATCACTATAAAAAATACAAGATATAGTATTTTATAATGAGAATCCTATGGATTCGAATAACCTCAATATAAATATTTATAAGAACTAATAAGACAAAGTTCACAATAAAACAATTGTAGAACAATAAATTTATCGGGATCTATAATACAAAATGAAATTGGATTTTATGATGCGAAATAAAAGTTATAGTATTTTATAATAAGAATTCCATCAACTCCCAAAAAGGTTTATATGAATTAATAAGATAAAATACATAATGCAAAAATTGCAATAATAAATTTATCGGGTTTGTAACGGGGCTGTTTGCTTCGATTTCGTCCCGCGGAGGAGACCTTCCTCCGCGAGATGAGTGCAATGGGGCACACACGAGTGCCCCGCGAGGTCCTTACCTCGGGGTGCGCGCGAGCACCCGACGCACAGTGGGCTGAAACTCCAAAAAAAACCCTCGAAATTCTTGATTCAATCGAATTTCGCATTAAAAAAAAAAGAAAAATAAGGATTTTTCCTTTTTTAATGTACTTTATGAATCCATTTCCCTCCCAAGGTGCAGATGTTTTTATATCGGTCAAATTATAGCTGTTTTACTGTGATATCGCGAGTTCAAAATATTTAGCGTTTTTTTCACTATAAAAATGATGAATAATACTTTCTATTGTCACATATTTTCTTATTTTTGTAATTTTTAGTACACCTCTAATATGGGGTGAATTTTTTCACTTTGAATTTGCAGGTAATTTCAAGGTCAACTTTATTTTTTATTAAAATATTTAATTTTCACTGCTGAAATAAAAAGAGCATTTAACGTTAAAAATACTAAAAATATATAAATAAATAAAACTAGGCTCGCCACATGGCGATCGCTTCGCGCTCGCCAGAGGCTCGCACCTTGCTTCGCATTTTGCATGATAGGCACGACCGAGGCTCGCGCTACGCGCTCGCTCTTCATTCTACCTTTTTTTATTTTTATTAATAAATCTGTTTAAACGAAAATGATAATTGTATTTTTTAAGCGAAAATCAGCTGTAATTTCTTTAGTTTCAATTATAGAAAAAAATGTTCTGTATGAAAAAGTTGTATTTTTTGTGTATTTACAACTTCTACATTTAATGTTTTATTGTAAAATCACACTGAAAAGTATTTAGAGGCAAAAAGTTGATTTTTTAGTGTTAAATTGCATTTTTAAGCGAAAATCAGCTGTAACTTCTTTAGATTTAATTATAGAAAAAAATGTACTACATGAAAAAGTTGTATTTTTTTTGTATCTATAACTTTTACATTTAATGTTTTATTGTAAAATGATATTAAAAAGCGTTTAGAGGTAGAAAGCGAGTTTTTAATGAAAAAGTGCGTTTTTTGAAGCGAAAATTATCTGTAACTTTTTTGGATTTCATTGTAGAGATAAATTTACTGTATGAAAAAGTTGTATTTTTTATTGTTTTATAAGATGAAACTCATGAGTTTGTGATAAATACATTTTTGTTCAAGTTATTCTGAAAAAACTATTTCTTTGTTTTTATTTTTTGTTTGCATAATGTACTACTGTAATCGCACGTTTAGATGGAATGGGTCGTAAACCTTATTGGCACCTTTCGGGATGATGACGAACATTCTGTGAAAGTCTCAGCTCATTTCGTTAAGATTCAAAGGAGTTATGCTTGGAACAAAATGGAATCTTACATACACCCCATTTTTGCTCTGGTGAAAATATAAGGCACTCCGTGTAGCGGTCGTGCCTAAAAACGTATAGAAATATTTGAAAAAGATATAAAAATATATGAAAAATGTGTTATTAATATTTTTATGTAATAAAAATGATATTATTCTTAATTGAACATACAAATCATTTAAAATCTATCAAGCAGATTTTGGTTGAAACCTGAAAATGCGTAACTTAAAATGAAGAACTGAAAGAATGAGTTAAAAAAAAATAATGAAAAGTCACATCAATAAATAAATATGTTTATTTTTATGTAATAAAAATAATGTAATTTTTAATCTCTTAAGATAAAGAAAATTTATATTACTCTTAATATTACTCTTCATCAGAGTCTGAAAAATCAGATAAATCAGTACTTTCATCGTAAGATGTATTTTCATCTTCTTCTGAGCCAATGTCAATCAAACACTTCATGTCATCTGTCAAATTGCGAACCTTTTTGATGGGTAATTTTCTGGACAGAGATATGAGCGGATCTCAATTCAGAAGTAAACGCTGAAATATGTCCGTGTTTGTTGCAATCCTGAAAAAGTTTTTTCCAACGTTTATACAAAAAAATCATTAAATTAATAATAAATTAATAATAGTTTACTGTCTTGAATAAAGTTAAAAGTCAAAACGCGAAAAAAATGTATAAGCAATAGACATATTTTTAGCTTCGAATCTTAGGTATTTTTCATGTCATGTCATGAATAACTTTTTACGAGATGATATGACATTTACTAATTGTAAGTAAAGAATATTTACCTATAAATTTTCCTGGAAAATCTATCTTTAGATTTTTTAAGGTGCTTAAGGTTGTTTGTTTACATGAAGAAATCGAGTTGTACAGAGCAAATTCCGCTAATTGAAAGTAAAACTATTTGTAAATATAAAATAAAACAAATACTTACCGAAATTCCGTAGATTTTTATTCTTTCTTCATTATTCCTTTGCCAATGAAATGAATGTTTGCGTTACTTTTAAATTAATAAAAGATTATAGTAGCTTTGTATAAAAAGTTGAATTTTTAACACAATTGTGTTGAATACTTATTTTTTCGGTTGATATTATTACTGTTCAGTTTAAACAGAATTCAACCAAAATCTGCTTGATAGACTTAAAATGATTTCTATGTTCATTTAAGAGTAATATAATTTTTATTACATAAAAATATTTTTAACATATTTCTATTTATTTTTAATATATTTTTCTCACAGATTGTAAATATTTTTCACATATTTTCCTCATAGATTTTATATATTTTTCACATATTTTTATGTATTTTTCAAGTAATTCTATATATTTAAAAAAAAAAAAAGTTGACCTTGGAATTACCTGCAAATTCAAAGTGAAAAAATTCACCCCATATTAGAGGTGTACTAAAAATTACAAAAATAAGAAAATATGTGATAATAGAAAGTATTATTCATCATTTTTATAGTGAAAAAAACGCTAAATATTTTGAACTCGCGATATCACAGTAAAACAGCTATAATTTGACCGATATAAAATCATCTGCACCTTGGGAGGGAAATGGATTCATAAAGTACAGTCAAAAAGTAAAAAATCCTTATTTTTCTTTTTTTTTTAATGCGAAATTCGAGTGAATCAAGAATTTCGAGGGTTTTTTTGGAGTTTCAGCCCACTGTGCGACGGCGAATACACGTCGCCGCGGCCCGTATACAACGTGAGTGTACGCCTGTACTCTCACTTCTTGTACTCGCGTGCTGTTGCGCGAACGCGCTCCTCGCGTTCGCGTGGCTGTCGTCCTCCTTGACGACAGCTGATGCCAGCCGCCCAGCTCTACGATAGAGTGGCGTTATCCGGGAGATTTAAGGACGAGAAGTCTTCACCGAGTAGCCCCGCGGACTACTCTGAAGAATAACGCGGTCGAGTAAAAGTGCAGTTCGGAGGCCTTTATTGTCTCCGCAAAAGAAATTACAATAGTCGCGTTATGAAAGGTTAGTAGCTGTCGGGCGTGCGAGCCGACTGCTTCAAACACGCCCGAGTATTGCCGAGCGGAGCCGTGCGCGAACGTAAGCGCGCGCGCTCCTACGAATTCTCGGCCGCGCCGAGAATTCACCGGCCGATCGCGCGATCCGCGATCGGTGATGTTTACGCGGAGCACAACTTTGCTCCGCGTAAACAAACGCAACGTCCGAGAGCAGGCCACTTGCCTGCTCTGTGTGTACATACACGTACACACGCACACGAAGGGACGGGTCGCTTACCCGTTCCGCGCGATGTAACACGAACTCGACCTCGAGCTCGAGCTCGAGGTACCGACGTCGTACCGCGCGGCGGCTCGTATGCGAGAGCCACGACTCTCACCGCACGAGAGTCCGCGACCGCGAACTAAGGAGAGGGAGAAGGACGATGAACCGGGGATACGTTCCCCGCGTCTGTCGCACAACGTTCGACGCCAGAGATTCAAGGCGCTCCTCGACTCCTCGCCGGTACACGCCCGCACTCGCTAAGATTGACGGGCGGTACTTACAATGGTTGCAGCCTTGGCTCGTCCTCGGCTGCTTCCTCGTACACCTCGCTCGTTCGCTCGCTTCCTCGCCTGTCGCTCGTTCACCGGGTCTTACACGCACGCACACGTCCGTCGTCGTCGACGGCTCAAGAGAATCTCTCGAGCTTCTAAGATGGCCGCCGCTCCCGCGCGCCACGGCCTAACTCTTCCTCTCGCCGCAGGTACACGATAGTACCTCGCGTCACAGGATTTATAATACAATTGACGTTGAGTTTTATAATACAAAATAAAAGTTATAGTATTTTATAATCAGAATCCCACAGATTCGAATAACTTCTCTGAAAGATTTATAAGAATTAACAAGATAAAATACATAATTGATAAATTGTATAGCAATAATTTTATCGGAATTTATAATACAAATGTAGTTGGATTTTTTAACACTAAATAAAATTTCCAGTATTTTATAATAATAAAGCCGTGGAATCGAATAACTTCCCTATTGAAAAATCTTACGTAAGATCGTACGTTCTTACTCGTAAGTTCTTACGTAGGTTCTTACGTAAGATCTTACGAGTCCAATCGAAAAAAAATTCTTTAATAACAAGTTTATCCTTATTTTGCACGGTATTTAGTCCTTTATAAATAAAAAAATTTCAGATCAGATTTTGGCATAAGATCTTACGTAAGATCTTACGTAAGATTTTTCAATAGGGTTGCATAAAAAATTTTTGAATTTGCTTATGTTTATAGATATTTATATATCCTAGTAAAGTACTTTATATAATTTAATTGTAGTGATTTACTAATTTTTATTAAATGCTTCAATTAAATCAATAGTTTAACGATAAAGTATAAAAGGCTATAAACAAAAGCAAATGAAATAATCTTTTTGTTATAGTCAATAGAATCCATGGGATTCTTATTATAATAAATACTATAACTTTTATTTCGACTCATAACATCCAACTTCATTTGCATTATAAATTCCGATAAATTTATTGTAGCAATTTTTGCATTATGTATTTTATCTTATTAATTTTTAAAAATCTTTTATGAAAGTTATTCGAATCCATGGGGTTCTCATTATACAACACTATAAGTTTTAGTTAGTCTCAATTTAAATTCAGGATGTGTAGGTAAAAAGCCACCCTAGTTTACGAATAATGTTAAATGTCACGTTTCTTACTTATCTAAATATACCTTTACGACATGTGCATGTAATATACCCAATTAAGTCATAATTAAATCTGCGAAACGTGGATTCCGGCAGTGCTATAATAATCTCAGTGCTTCCGCATATATTTAGTCAAAATCAGTACACAAAGGTATGTTTCTAATTATTAGAATTATTATTCCTATATTTCTAGATATATTTTTTTTACAAAGAGTAACAGATTTTTTCTACAACATATTACATGTACTTAACCTAATTGTAGGTTAAGCACGTGCTTAATGATTAATTATTGAAGTAAAAAAAATGAGTAAAATTAAAATAATAAGCTAAGCATTTAAAATAGTAAATGTATGTTTTCATTAGTAATTTCTGATTTTAACACGTTGACCTGATAAAGTTTATCATATTTTATCAGTTTTAGCAACTTATCGTGTTTAAACTGATAAAATTCATCTTTTCTTATCGGTTTAACTCGATAAATTTAATCATGTTTTATAAGGTTTTATTGGAAAACCTCATACAGTTTTTAAATTAATTTTAGTTGTACAAATAAACACTCAGTCAGTGACGTTTTTAATTAACTATCGGAGGGTCTTTTTTGTATATCTGGGCCTTGTTTGTTTTATTTATTTATCATTGTTATTGTTATTATTAATTATAATTAATATATGTTGTCGTTGTTGATTTCCGATTTTAACACGTTGACCTGATAAAGTTTATCATATTTTATGAGGTTTACCTGATACAATTTATCGTGCTTCATCTGGTTAACCAGAAAAAATTCATCTTTTCTTATCAGTTTAACTCGATAAATTTAATCATGTTTTATAAGGTTTTATTGGAAAACCTCATACAGTTTTTAAATTAATTTTAGTTGTACAAATGTACACTCTGTCAGTGACGTTTTTAATTGACTATCGGAGGGACTTTTTTGAATATGTAGGCCTTGTTTGTTTTATTTACTTATAATTGTTATTATTAATTTTAATTAATATACGTTGTCATTGTTGATTTCCGATTTTAACACGTTGACCTGATAAAGTTTATCATATTTTATGAGCCTACCTGATACAATTTATCGTGTTTCATCCGGTTAACCAGATAAAATTCATCTTTTCTTATCAGTTTAATTCGATAAATTTAATCATGTTTTATAAGGTTTTATTGGAAAACCTCATTCAAAATGAACAGAAAAAGGATGTCGGTGTATGGATTGATCAAAAAATGTGGGATTTAAGTAAAAAACCTAGAGCACCACGTACATATAACAACATTAAGAAAAGTCTGTCAAAATCAAAAAGAGCAGTCTCAAAAAAAAATAACAGAGAAGACGACAATGCTATCGAAGAAAGTAATAAAGAAAGGAATGAAGATTTAGATGATACGACTGCAGGAAGTAATTGCAGTAGTAGCAGCAATGGTGAAGATGAAGATAATTGAAACGATGACATCGAAAAGAACGATCCAAATTCTTAATTAACTTAAATTTCCCCATTTTTTATGAAGTTTAAGAATAGTTTTAGAGTATAGTGATTGTTACCAATCAATTTACACTGAATTCAAATTTATTCTTTCATTACTGATGCAATCTTCTCGCTGTGGAACTTGTATATGTATTAATTTTCTTAAAAACTTTCTTTCATTCGTCTTTTAATTTTATAAGTGTCAATTTGCAGTGCCTTATTTATTCTGCAAGGAGAGAAAAAATTGGTTACGGCTACAGAACGGTTCGGTGAACGGAAGACAGTAACGTTCAATTTGAATTATTCTTACTTAACCTGTTATGTATTGAGTACCGTTTTCTTTCCGTGTGATTTAACTAATAAGATAATAAAGAAATTATTAGTTAACACCAGTATTACCTATTTATTATTTTATTTAAATTTATATTGAATTATAAAATAATTCCTTAAAAATATTTACGTATAATTCAACTTAATAAAAATGTATCAATACAATCGTAATCTTTTGACATTAATTTATTTATTTTCATACCCTGTGAATTGCAATTGCTTATTGTACTTATTTAAGTTAATTAAACTACGTAGCCCAGTAAATACTTTACTAAAGATTTCCATAGAATTTCTATTTATCCTATAACATGCGATAATCAATTTGTAAAGTACAGGAGCAGTACGATAAAAACTGGTAAGAGTTACTTATTTTTATCTCGATATGCCATATAAATTTCTATTGGTATAGCAAGCGAATCAATGAACACTCGATTGCATTCCCTATAAATTACAGTTGGCTGATATACTACTTTATGTATAATGCATTATATATCCCGATAAATTGTTGAAAATTATTACCGTATTTTTCGGATATAAAACTATAAAGTACCCTATAAAATATGACTGTCAGATACTATTATCGTGATGCGACTTATACAAACCTATAAAAATAAAGAGAGATTAAAAAAAAATTAACTTTAAATACGATAAAAGCCATTTAAACAGCTTTTATATTTTCCCTATAACAGCACATAAGAAATTATGTACCAATCTTGTAAAATTAGATAAGTGTTTTTGGATATGTTTTATTAAAATGATATACCTGACATAATACTATAAATTTACTTACTTTTTTCACATGTTTCGGTCTATCCTTATAAAACCTTATAAAATTTCATTTTTTATATTGTCTTATGCTGCGTGTACTATAAATCGAATAGTAGTCCCCTGCTTC
>JACCID010000477.1:0-55926 GCA_018906775.1 Sycophila sp. Sp_5 | reverse complement strand
AAATTATAACTAACAAAATTGTCGAAAAATTGAATAATTTACAGCACGTATATTTTCCAGCAAAAACTACAAAAATGTGCATTTCTCATGTTTTTCTATATAAACTAAAAGGTTTTTGGGGTTGTTAAATTGATATTTGAGATCAATGAAGTGAACAATTTTTTTGGAGTGCTATTTTCTCTGACAAAATCTAAAAAAAATATGTTTATTTAATACGAAAAGATACGTATATCATTTTTTTTAGATTTTTTCGTTACAAATTATTGCAGAAAAAAATTAAAATCAAATAAATACGTATTAGCTTGTTACAGGCGTATTAGTAAACATAAATCGCTGAAAATTTGTTTGGAGAAGTTTTTAATAGCGTTCTTTCGGATTACCTATTCCAAATAGAAATCCAGGCTGCGGCATTTTAGAATCATTACCCGGCTAGACCCTTTGCCAATCAAAATAAGAAAATCTGACCCAAACAACGTTGTACAAAATTTTCTTAGTGCACATTTACTATATCCAACATTTTTCGTCGGCCATATTGGATCTGTTATTATGAATTTTCACAATCTGATTAGAAATTTGAGCATCCCGAAATATACAGGTATATATTTTTTAATTCACATTCAATAAAATAAAAAAAAGCAATCCACCATATTGAATCCGCCATTTTGAATTTTCAAAATCTGACTACATTTTAGTAATACCCGACCCCAATAACCTTAAGATAGTATATTACGGTGATGATCAAATAATCGTGCTAATTGCGTGACTGAAAGGGTTAAAATTGCTTCCTCGTATCTCTTGTTTACTATTGTGACTTCAATAGTACAATTGATGATAACGCTAATCCCCACTTACAAGATGGTTGACATATTCTTGTTTACGGGATAATAGACTCCTAGTATGCTGAAAAAAAAATTGTTTTTTTTTTCTTTATTTTTTTTTATGTTAACGACTAATCAATTTCTATTCATCGCACTTACCTCATTTTTGTTTTTATTCTCGTTGATTATCTCTTTGAGTTTCTTTTCCCTTCGACAGAGTCGACAATTTCTCACAGTTGGCGTTGGTCCGTCGGACCGATCATAATTTTCTGATGGCGATTGATCGAAACGTCGTTCACAGGGCGTGTTCGGTCCCTTTTGGATCTCTGCAGTAAGCGGCGACTCTTTAGGCCTGACGCGTTTAACATACGCGTGCTTCCCCGCTTGAGCCGGAGACGCCAGACGCGCCACTGCCGGAAAAACCCAAGATTGGAAATTCCGGACACCCGGGCCGCCTCGGCCGACCGGCTTTCTACTGCACCCCTTAACGACTTCGTTATGAGGGGTTTTTCCAAGCGTGTTTCCTTTTCTTCTTCTCTTTCTGCAACGGTGTTTTTTGACCGAATATCGGCCGCTTGGCCCGGGAAAACATCGACTCAACGTCACTTCTTCTCGGAACTTGCAGTGCGGATCGCCGATACTACGAGAGCAAGGTTAGTCGCGTCGGTACTCTCAGCGGCAGTTCGAACATCCGCGCGCCGTCGGATAAAGTCGTACGTGTGTGTGCCTCGTTCCCGGGCGTGATCCCTGCTTCTAGCCGAGAACGTGTGCGTTTCCTGGTGTGCCCAGCTGCCACCGGCGGACGAGTGGAGGTCGTCAGAGCGCATCCTGCTTGGACGAGACGCCCAACGCTCTCGTAGATGCTCGCCCCTGCGCAATCGTCTGAGGTGCACTCCCGAGGCTTCCTGGATCCCACGAGCGCGGCGTCGTCAGGTAATCCCGTTCCCGAGACGTCGGGGCGACACCGCGCCGAGAGTGTTTATGGAGCCACCTTCTAAGGTTCAGTCCCTGGTAATCTCGCGCGATACCACGGCGGATCTTGTCACACACGCCGAGATAAACATTTTAACGCGGTAAGAGCTCTGTAGTTAAGTTTTGAATGCATTCAATATGCGCCGCGCTTTATTTGTACTTGTAATTTTACTGTAATTTTAATTTGACGGCTTTTTCGTCAACCTTCTGTGGAGGTTGTTTAGCATCTAGCCGTTTCCATTACCGACCTATTATAACGTTCTGCAGTTCCATTTAACTCATGAACATATGGAGGACATGGTTCAATATAAATCCCTTTCTCTTTAGTAAAATTATAAACATCTCGATTTAGAAATTCTCGAATTTAGAAAAAACGCTTAATCCTTTTTCCCGTTAAATTTTCAATTAAATTTACATACTCCATTATGCAATCATATACCTCACTTTTCTCTTTCATTGTAAATACTTTCGCAGCTTTACTATAATCATCCACTAAAATTAAAAAATATTTCTCTCCTCTATATCCTACAGTACTGTGCGTATATTTGCGTGCCTATATTTTTAGCTCTAATTCTATTGTTCTTAAAACTAGTATTTGTCATTTTATTTTTCACACACGTTCCACATTTTAGATATTCATTTTCTAAAATATTTGGTAGTCCTTCAACTAAATTATTTTTACTCAAATTATTTTAATAACCAAAGTGTACATGTCCTAAAATTCTATGATATTTTTCTTTTAAGGTCATTCCATTATTTACAGTTTTAGATACATAATTTAGTTTACTCTCAATTATTGAATTCATCTTGTAAATATTATTTACTTTATTCGCTACTGCTATTAATCTATTATTATTTCTATCATTAATCTTAAAACTATTTCCAACCGTTACAATTTTTGCCTTTTCCGTAACTTTGCCATAGCTTATTAAATTTCTATCCATTTCTTTAACAAGAAATAAGTTTTTTAATATAACATCTGCTTCATTGTAATATGTTACAAATTTAGTATTAACATCTCCTACACTAGTTGCTTTTATACAGAGTGTCCAAAAAGTAACGAAACACTTAAAAATTCGACCTAATAAAAATGTTTTTGAAAAAAACGAAGAGCATCCTAGTCGTAACTTTCAACGAGGAATCCAGTGGTGACCTTGGAGTTAACCTTGAACTTGACCTTGAAGGTTATTTCAAGATCAACATTTTTCCTTAAATGAAAACCCCTATTTTTGACAACGATAATCGATAGAGCGGGAAATTTTACGTCCAAGTATGTACTGAGGTCATAGGTAAAGTACGACCTTGAACTCATCTGAAGGTCATTAAGGTTGAGCCAGGTAAGAAGCGGCTCTTTTCTGCACTTCTTTGGGGCAGCTGTTTACAGATGAAGTCAACTAATACTTGGAGTAACTGTTTCACGAGGAGTCCAGTGCTGACCTTGGATTTGACCTTCAAGGTCATTTTAAGGTCAACTTTTTTTACATTTAGCGTTACCCAGGAACAACGACGTGGGCGTAGTAAAATCTGTTCCCTTTGCGGTGCTTGATTTACGCAAGTCCCCTTGCCAGTCGCGATCGGGGTGCTTGATTTACGTGAATCCCGTTGCCTCTCACTTTAATTAGCACATCTCACTTCAAGTGCTCGAATTGTTCGCCATTTACTTCTTGACAGTAGGCCAATCGATGGTAGAAAGCATTAACAGCATTTTTGATCACGGCAGCGATCATTCAGATAACCCCAATAAAAATAATCTAAAGGCGTCAAATCTGGAGATCTGGTTGGCCATTCAATCGTGCCCCTCCGTCCTATCCACCGATTATCAAATACTTCGTCTAAATAAATGCGAACGTTTCGTCCATAATGAGACGCTGCACCATCTTAGCTGCATCATCTCAAAAATAGGGATTTCCATTTAAGGAAAAGAAGTTGACCTTAAAAAAACCTCCAAGGTCAAGTTCAAGGTTAACTCCAAGGTCACCACTGGATTCCTCGTTGAAAGTTACTACTAGGATGCTTTTCGTTTTTTTCAAAAACATTTTTATTAGGTGGAATTTTTAAGTGTTTCGTTACTTTTTTCAAAGTTAATTTCATTTACAAAATACTTATTATTATTCACGATGTGATCCGAACACCCGCTATCTAGAATCCATTCTACTTTTCTTTCGCAGTTATAAGCCTCAATGCTTTTGCTTACGCTTCCTTTGACATCAGTCGTGAAGGTCACTGCGTCTTGGCTCTCGTTCTGAGGATCTTGTGAATGTTGGCCGCCTCGTCCTCGTTGACCTGCGCCTCTGCCTCGATAGTTGCTGTTGCCTCTGTTGTAACCGCCGCCTTCTCGTTGTTGCTGTTCTTGTTGTGTGCGCGCGCCTCCTCGCGCTTGCTGATGTCCGCCCCATGAGCCTCTCCATGAATTCCTTCCACTATTACTTCCGCATTCATATTGGTAATGTCTTTGTTTTCCGCATTTATAACACAATCCATTTTTTTTTTCTTTTCAAGTTTAAAAACGTTTGAACTTTTATTTTTAGAACTTTGGCTTTCTTCTTTTTCTCTATTTTCATATAAATTTATTTTATTTATTACATAATCTACTGTTCTTTCATTTTCTTGTAGCATATCAACTAAATCTCCTATGTGGCTTAACGAACTTAGTAGCATTCTTAATAAGTAGTTTAATTTTTCTTTTTCATTTAGCGTAGCACCGGCATTTTTCAATTCAATAGTTATAATTTTTTGAATTCACTATAAAATTCACTTGTCTCTATATAGTCTCTTAATCTCAGTCTATCCAACTTATTTCTTACACAAATCTGTAATACAGTTGACTCCCACAAATATATTTTATCTAATTTTCTTATTATCTCATAACTCGTATTTTCATCATTCACTAATTCCATCTGCTTATTCGATAATGCACTGTATATGTTATTCAATGCTTTTAAATCTTTAGCGCTCCATGTGGCTTCGGTATCTCCTTCGGCTCTTACTCTTTGAATCACTTCTTTACATTTCATCATTTTCAAAAATACTGTAATTCTGTTCTTCCATGTACTATAGTCTTTTCCGTCGAAAATTGGTAGCGTCATCTTGAATTTATCTGCCATGTTAATTTTTGTTTCTATTTCTTCTAACACTTTTTGTTCATCAACAACTTCTTCCTTAATTTCCTCAACTATTTCTACTTTTAAATTACTTTGATCCATTCATCCTGTCTCTTACCTCAAAGACTGCCACGTGCTCTATTCTTGCACCGTGCAGCTTGCTTCAACTCGAAAATCTAATCTTCTCGCATCGGCTTAAATTTTCACTGTTTTTTAAAAAAAAAACTTTTTCACATAGTTTCTTGATACATTTTACATTTTCAGGAGAAACTTTTTTTTTTTATGTCACTCGAGAGTAGTCATAAAGCAAAAATATTTATCCTAACAAACCACGCTCTGCTACCATGTTAGAAAAATAAATAATCTTGATCTTTGTTGGTGGATAAATGATAGATAATAATGTTTTATTAAATATAATGTGTTACCATTACTATAAATGTGTAACGTGGAAATTACAACGTTACTTCTCTCAAGCACATATGAGCGCCGGAGACGCTGCGCACGGAGAATACCGCGTCAAGTTAGGTTAGACGCGAGAGAGAAGCGCGGCGCGACACCGCGGCTAGGCAGCCGAGAGCGCGGCCCCCCGCGAATAGAGAAGAGGGGGAAACTGAACGGCTCTTGATAATGAGCACGCGCGACGAAAACGCTCTCTCCGCCCGAAAACCGTCCGAGCGACAACAACGGAAGTATAACTACCTTTTACGAGACTAACCGGCGAACTCGAGGTCAGCGCAAGCGACGAGACCCGCATCCGCCGTACAACACCAGGGTGACCACCTCGCCCCGCAGACGAGCTAGGAGTCAATTCCGCCGCCCGCCAGCGGCCAAGCCAGAGCCGGGAGCAGGCGCCTGACACACGCCAGCATCGAGACACGCCAGCCGACCTTCTGCGAGACTTCGAGACGACGACATCGAGACTGCGTTCTTCTCGCGACCTTACGCGCTAAGTATCGTTTATTCTCTCTCTCGTCCGCGGATAGGATCGGCAAGCGCGCCAATAAGATCAGGTGCGATTAAGGTCATAAGACCGCGGCAGCGAGCCGTATGTATATAGTTTAATTTGAATAAATTCAATCATAATTAATTAACCGGCTTGTTTACCGAAACTGCCCCGATTTCCTCACGTCCCGCTCCCGCGAGTTAGCTTGGTCCGCGGAGTACCGTGAGTTGTGCGAGGGTCATTTGGCGAAGGGAGACTTAAGGGGCAGAAAGGAGTACAACTCCGAGAGAATTAGAGTCAATATCCCCAGTCGACCGATTCCCGTCACAATGGAGCCCAACGTTTAATATCGAAGTGATATTCGAAAGACTTTCTCGGCTAGTGTAAAAATCAAAAATTAAATTTAAATTGACACAGTAATAAATTCAGTTGAAAATTCATATAACAAAAATTATTTAAGTTAAAAGCAACATATAACATTAGTTAAATTTTTTGTCCGTGCCAAGGTTAAACGGACCACACTTAAAAACAAAGTCATAGCCGCAGAAAGTCCCACAGCAAGAGAGTCGAAGTATTTCTAATTGTGAAAGTAAATAGACGCGAGAAAAATATTTTCGGCTGGACTTAATAGCTGCGCAACAAGGCGCAGATTTTAAGTGCCAGAAATTTACGAATATAAGTATTTTGATAAATTCACAAATTTTAATTTAATTTAGTCTAATTTAATTTAAATTAATTTAATACCCGTTACAAACGGAAACGCGTCATAAATTTTTCTTAAAAATATTAGTATCGAAATAATTTCATTTTGAAAAAATATAAACATAATTTAGAACATAAACAAATACATTATAAATATTAGACTACTCTTATTTTCGGTTGAGCAAGCTTGGAAATATTGTTGATAGTGTCTCTAAGCGAAATATTAGCGAAGGGTAAGAGGCGAGCTTACAAACTTCAGAAAAATTTTGAAAACAAGCCGCCAAAGGCGAGCTAAATGTAAGCTGTCGATAATATCCTATTATCAAAATCTAATAATTTCACGTATTAGTAATAATTATTGATATCTTAAAAATATTATTTATCAAATAATTTTTAAAAAATCTCTCTTATATGCATTTTCATTTAAATCTAATTAAATACAAAATAAACCAAAATTGCAAATAAAAGAAGATAGTATCAGATATAAAAATCAGATAATATCATACTGGATCGAACAGCTGGCTTCATATTGGTGAACTTCGTTTATTGGTGAACATTCGTTCACCAATAAACGAAGAGTTTTTTACGTCATCATTAAAATCATTAGAACTTTTAGAGACAGGATTAATAACAGAAAAAGCTGACCTCCTCCAAAGAGCGATTTCAGAGGATTTAAGACAGGATGATTACGAGCAGAAGTCTAGTCACACTGAAGCAGACAGAAGCAGAAGACAAACAAAGCTGCAAAAATTTATAAAAAGAATATCAATCAAAATGGAATCAGAGGCAGAGTCGGACAAAAAAATAGATGATTCAAACGTCAACGTTACTAAAAGAAAAGTAAGAACATCACGAAGTACAAATCGATTATCACAGCAGTTGTAGATGGATTCCATGGAGGGAGCGCATTTCTGCGCAACGCCGGAGAGGCCGTTAACAGTTACATTTCAAAATAAAAAATATGCCATACCGATAGAAATGTTGACCAGATTTGCAATAGAAGAATCAGAAGGAAGAGAATCTTTGGAAACATCGCGACCAACGATCCCTAGAGTAACCAATGAGCAGCCGCCGCAGAGCAGGCAAAGAGAAGATTGCCATAGATGTAATAGATTAAATGAAAATTCAAGAGATATAGGAAAAATCGTCACAACGTGGAAACTAAAATTCAGCGGAGCAACAGACGACGTTGAAGAATTTTTAATCCGCGTAAGAGAGTGTATGAAGGTAATAGAATAAGGTAAGAGAATGTGGAATAAAGGAGCAAGAGTGGCTGACCTGGAGAGCATTTGAAAATGATTTACGCGAAAATTACCAGCAGATGCTCCACGCAGACATTCTGCATGACAAAATTCGGGATCGTAAGCAACAACCCGACGAGTCCATGCAAGAATACGTGGCTGACATGATCTTTCAGTTCAGGAAGCTACCTCTGAACAAACAGGGTGACGAGAGTAGCCAAGTGCATAGAATTTACCTGAACATGCGACCAGAATTCCACCCATTTATACCAGATTATGCCGAATTAGATATAGATGAATTCACAAAAAGAGCAAAGATAATTGGAAGAGCATTCGACATCGTAAAAAATCAAAAGACACCAGTCAAGACAGAAGAAAAATCATCGAAGAAGAGCGAAGACTCAGGCAAGAAAGCCGCAGAAGTAGCTGCAGTAACCGTGCCAACCTTCGCCGATGTAGAAAAGCTCATCACAGAAAAATTAGAGAAACTAACCAACAATAATCAGAATAATAATAAACATAATTCAGGTAACAACGGCAATAGAGGTAGAGGGTATAGAGGAAAAAACTACAATCAAAATAGAAATAACAATAACGGTCAGCAACAGAACAATGGATCAGACAACAGCCATAGCAACAATAGTAATAATCAGCGAGGAAGTTATAGAGGTAGAGGCCGAGGGTACGGCCGAGGCAGAGGTTACAACAATAACTACTCGGATCAGCGAAATAACCAGCAACTAAATACTGGAAATAACAACCATCCGCAGCAGAATACGCAGAATAATCAACAGAATAATCAACCTCAGCCGTCAACTTCGAATTCGGCGGGAAACGGAGCGTAGTCGGCGAGTCACCGACCGCACCGCCGACTTTACCAATCAAGGTCTCAATAATTAGCGAGCGCAGCAGCTTAAGGAGCAGCGAACCATCCAATAATCCAGCATCCAAATTTAGCCGCTATTGGGTCACCTGCAAGATTAATGGAGTCACCACGACAGCCCTGATCGACCCAGGTGCAGCGTGCACAGTCATCGGCAAGATCTGGGATAAAATAAAGTCCCATTCACCTATTCTGCATTCACAAGTGAAGACAGCCCAAATGGCCAATGGGCAGCCGGAACGAGTGCTAGGGGAAATCGACGCCGAAATAAATATTGAAGGCATATCTAAGAGCATTAATGCGTTAGTTATACCAACGATACCGACGGAGCTAATAATTGGATTGGATTGCATCAGGTTTTTCCAGATGGATATCCTAGCTAGCTGCGATAAGTTTACACTCGCAGACTATGGTAAAGACAAGAAATTCTCATTTCAACTAGGGGCAGTCGATGCGACCTTACTCGACGTGGCGAGTTGCGGAATCGCCGCCACAACGAGTGAGCAACGCGCGAAAGTTGATGAGTTGGTGCAAAGATTGCTACTGAAAATAAATGCAGCAGTATTACCAGCAACTAGATTACTGAAACATGAGATAATTTTAAAAGAAAGCTGCAAGCCCATCAAACAGAAGTACTTCCCAGTTTCGGAGAAAATGGAGCAAATTTTACACGCAGAGATCGATAGACTCAAAGCCGCTGACATAATCGAAGGAAGCCTCAGCGAGTGGAGCAGCCCAATCGTCATGGTAAAAAAAGAAGGAGGTACATACAGAATGTGCACGGACTTTAGGAAAGTTAATGGAGTAGCAAAAAAAGATGGCTATCCAAGTCCCTACATGGAAACGGTATTAAATAAATTAAAAAAAAGCAAGATTTATTTCTAAAATAGATTTAAAAATGCATATTATCAGATACCGTTATCAAAAAAATCCATATAAATAACCGCTTTTACAGTGCCCGGCAAAGGTCTCTGGCACTATAAGAGGTTACCTTTTAGATTGTCAGGAGCAGGAGCGTGCTTCCAGAGACTAATCGATAAAGTCATCGGCGATTTTGAGCCGTATGCATACGCATACTTAGACGATATCGTATTGGTCACTGAAACTTTCGAGGAACATATGGCGTTATTAGAAAAATTAATTATAAAAATCAAAAATGCTGGACTCACAATCAACCCAGAAAAAAGCAAATTCTGCGTAAATGAGATAAAGTATCTCGGGTTCATTGTGAATGAAAACGGAATCTCTATAGATCCAGAAAAGACGACTGCAGTCAAAGAGTTTCCAGCACCAAGAAACATGCGCCAATTGCAAAGATTTTTGGGCATGGCGTCTTGGTATAGAAAAATTATAAAAGACTTTGCAAAAATCGCCAAGCCGCTTACTGAACTCCTCAAAGATAAGCAGAGCAAAAGTAATTGTAAGCTCAAATGGGAGCCGATTCACAAAGAGTCCTTCCAAATAATTAAAAATAAATTAATTGATGCACCAGTCTTAAAAAGACCGCTGCAAAATACACCATATGTGCTGCATACGGACGCAAGCAATTCAGGGCTAGGAGCTGTCCTTACACAAAGGGCTGACGACCTAGACCACGTAATTGCCTACGCGAGCCGTTCATTGAAGAAACCAGAAATAAATTACAGCACCACAGAAAAAGAATGCCTGGCTGTGAAATGGGCCATCGAAAAATTCCGACCATATTTAGAGGCAGATAAATTCACTGTGATCACAGATCACAGTGCATTAAAATGGCTTTTTGAGAGAAAAACTCCAACCGGAAGGTTAGGGAGATGGTCCCAGGAATTATTAGAGTACGACTTCGAGACCATTCATAGAGCTGGCAAGAATAATATAGTACCTGACACCTTATCTAGAATGTTTGAAGATGACAAATCTGAAGAAGACATCGAGATAAGCGAAATTAAAGTAAAAAAGCAGATTCAAGACAATGGTACAAGAAAAGAATTTACCAAGTAATATCTCATCTTCGAAAATACAAGGACTGGAAGGTAACCGACGGCAATTTATACAGATACAGACCAAATTATTACGAAGAAGATCTGGCGACAGACTTAGAGCCGTGGAAGCTGGTCATTCCACTCGAGGATAGAGATAAAATAATGAAAGAGATACATGACGAACCAACATCTGCACACCAAGGCGCAGAAAAAAACATACAAAAAATTAACTAAGAAGAACAAAATCGATCAAAAACAACAAATTGGATTAATGGGAACGCGATATGTGGATCGACCAGGCAAAGTTATAGCCGTCGACCTCATAGGCGACTTGCCAAAAAGTAATAAAGGCTACAAATACGCCATCATTATGGAAGATATTTTTTCCAAATTTATTTGGTGCATACCAATCAGAAACAAAACCGCAAATCTAGTGAAAGATGCGATCGAAAATAAACTTTGTACACTTTTTGGTACGCCGGAAGTAATTATCTCGGAAAACGGCAAAGAATTCATCAATTCATCGCTGAAGAAATTCTTTAAAGAAAATAGTATAATGCACGAAACCACGCCGTCGAGACACCCGCAAGCGAATCCGGTTGAAAGAGTTAACAGGGATATAAAAGTAAAGATCTCAACGTTCATCGGAAATAACCACAAAAAATGGGACGAATTTCTACCCCAATTTCAGCTGGCACATAACGTTGCAGTGCACTCGACGACGGGGAAAACACCCGCATATTTAATGCTAGGACGAGAAATAAAACAGCCAAAATGCTTAAAAAGAAGCACCAAGCAGCCAAAAGATGTACAAAAGATCTTACAAGAAATAGACGAATTAATTAATAAAAACAACCAAATTAACAAAGAACAAGAAATTTGGGTAAAAAGAATCAATGAACTACAAGAAGTTCGCGACGAAGTCGCAAATTCGCAAGAAAAAATGAAAATGCATATAATAGGGACAAGCGTGAATTTTCCTTCGAAGTCGGACAAAAAGTCCTAAGAAAAAATAATATACTGTCGTCAGCCGCGAAAAACATTTCAGCGAAGTTACTAAGTAATTACGTAGGTCCATGCGAAATTTATAAAAAGCTAAGCGATAATATATAAAAACTGAAAGACGAGAGAGGAAAAATAATAAAAAACTCAATTCACGCAAAAGAATTGAAATTATACAACGTAAACACGCGAAATCCCGATTCATAATGTTCAAAATTCAAAAAAACCGAATTTCCAAGTTCAAATTCGCCCGCCTTAGCGCCCGTCACAATGACGGTCAAATACCGTCATAGCGCGGTAACGGTCTGCGCAGCGGAACGACAGTCCGCGCGCGCGGAACAAAGCGAGCGCGCATGCGGCAACTCACAGCGGGAAGAAGACGCCACGCGGTCGGCACAGACAGCCGCCATAGTGCAAGCAAGCCGCACGCGTGTGAAAAGTTTTTGTGATCAGAGACAGTGACAATTAAAAACAAAATGTTTAGTGACGAGTGCGAGTTATGTGAGGCGATTCGCCACCTTCTTCACCACCACCACGGTCCGCGACAATGTGCGCCAGGACAATTTCGCCATCAGGCAATGCAGTCATCTGAGATGCCGGACGAAAGCGTCGTCCAGTACGACAACCCGTACGCCGATAACGGCGAGGAGGTGGAAATCATCACATCAAGAAAAATTAAACCTACTGGGGAGGAGCTCCAGCTTGCAAAGAACAGATTAAAGGATCACATCCGCGCAGTAGCGCGAAGTTTCAAGGAGCCGCCGGAGAAGCAATTCACCAGGCAAGAGAAAACCAGAGCGAACAAAGAAGCCAGAAAACTCCTCACTGAATACTCGCTCAAGCACGAGCTGAGAAATACAGAGCTCAAAATACAAGAATCAAAAGCAAAAGCCGAAGAAGAAAAGAGGTATAGAGAGTCGCACAATGATAGGCTCTTTGAATGTGCAAGGCTCAGTATATCAAGAAAGCCAAGAAAGAAATAGAAGACCAGGAGGCTGACGAGGACAAGAGGGACTCCAGACAAATCAATGAGACCTTATTCAGGATGGACAACTGGTAAGGGAAGAAACCTACCCCCAACTTAAGCGCTGGGAAGACTGACATTCGCCATCAACCAGGGCTAGGATAAAAACTTCAAGAAAGAAACAAAAATAAAATCAACAAACTTTATATTTTTATAATGTATAAATATTATAAAGCGTTTATAGAGATAAGCATATTGCAATGTATTAGCTTAAGGTACTGATACAAATAATCAGAAAATTGTGAATGAAAACACTTAAATTATTTTCCCACACCTAACCTAAATCCAATCCAGATAATTCCCTTACATATAAAAAAAAATATATAAATAATAACAATCTCAATTCAGTAAATTCAGCCAAATTCTTTCCACATATTTTTTTCCTAATATTTATACAGTAAAATTAACATTAAAAAAAAAATAACAAGAAAATTTTTTCTCACACAAACAATCACGTATGCATGGATGCTTGTAAAAATATGTAACTGAAAAATGTAAATTACAATGAGAATGAGAATGAAAACAAAGCAAAGCTTTCAATAAAACAATTTTACTGTACATCTATAATAAAACATACAGCTGTCAAGCTCAACTGCAGCAGACGACACGTCCATGTAGGCAGCTGCGTCTGCTAGCGAAGACACGTACTAATGTACGCAGGCTTAGACCTGCCGTGCGTTGGTTTTTACCATGTAAAAACTCTCGGTGTAGGGGGGTTGTAACGTGGAAATTATAACGTTACTTCTCTCAAGCACATATGAGCGTCGGAGACGCTGCGCACGGAGAATACCGCGTCAAGTTAGGTTAGACGCGAAAGAGAAGCGCGGCGCGACACCGCGGCTAGGCAGCCGAGAGCACGGCCCCCCGCGAATAGGGAAGAGGGGGAGACTGAGCGGCCCTTGGAGCAGAAAGGAGTACAACTCCGAGAGAATTAGAGTCAATATCCCCAGTCGACCGATTCCCGTCACAAATGTACAAGGTTTACAAAACTTTTGTAAACCTTTGTAAGCCATGTGCGTTAGCCACGCGTACTTCTTCTTCAGAGGTCGGCAGTAGAGAGAGAAAAACCAAGAGAGGCGCGACTTAGCCGCTGCTGGTTCGCACCGCTCGGGTGGGGAGTGCGTGTACACATACATGTATTATTATTTCACGCAACCTTTGTGACCCTCGTGCTCATTACCTAAGGATCACACACTCATACCGATTTCTCACACATACTCAGGATTATAGTACGTACTTAAATCAACAAAAATAGCTAAACATTACATGACGAAAGGGCAACGAAAAAGAGAGGATCACACTATGTCAAAGAAAATGCAACTCAAAGTTTGTTCTTATTGTCCCGTAAGAACGAGAATTTTCTGCGAAAATTGTGCTGTATCGTTTTGTGCTGAATGTTTCGAAAAAATGCACTAAAAAATTCGTTTTCCAGTGAGAGGCAAGGGGACTCACAAAAATCAAGCACCCCAAAGGAGACAAAATTTTACTACATCCTCGTCGTTGTCTCTGGGTCATACAAAAAGTAGAATATATTTTTTTCTCGAAAACTGTAGACTTTAGAGAAAAAGTTTATACAAGAGAAATGTCTTAGAATTGATCATAGAACACCCTCAAATTTTTTCATAACTTTCGGAGAAAATTGTATTTTCCAAGAACTCAAAAAACTCCAAACATCCTGAAAAAATTTGAGGGTGTTCTATGATTAATTTCAAGACATTTTTCTTCTATAAACCTTTTCTCTATACTCAATAGTTTCCAAGAAAAAAATGAGCTAAGTTTTTTATAATTTTTTTTTATTTGGCCGCCATTTTGTAGGAAGGAGTAATTGAAGGATTCTACAGAAATTCCCTCAGATACTGGGATAGTCGTGATCACGCTTATCATACTTCTATAACGATTCCGTTACGGTATCATTGTTTAAAAAATCCACAAATTTTATTTTTTGCAAAAATTTTTGCATTTCTTATTGTTTAAGTGGCTGTAACTTTTTTATTATGCAGCCAATCATAATTGAGCCCGGATTCTGAAAGGGCATTAACTTTTACGTCGAAATATGTTTCTCAAAAAATTTTCTAAGGTCTATAAGTACAAAAAAAGTTGCGTTGAAATTCGACAAAAAAAAAGGCGTTTTGGTCGTTACTGGGTTAAATTATGTGAGTACTTAACCCATTAATGTCGATGCGGCCATTTTTGGACAGTCGATATTTCCGGGCATGTTATGATCTTGTTTTTTTTTTAAATCCGCCCGGAAATATCGAGTGTCCAAAAAATGTCCGCATGGGCACTAATGGGTTAAAGTGTAAAAAGTTGCAGTAATCCAAAGTGACGAATAAAATTTGTATAGCTATTATACTAGAATGTGTATATTTATCAATTTAACCTAGGCTATCCCCCTTATAGTAAATAATTTTTCTACAAAAAAATGATGTGTTTTTGTATTATATTACCTTTTCTGTTTTTACGTGTTGTTCATATACACTGATGCTATCATTTGAAAGAGTTAGTTTTGTAGTTTCATTCGTAGACTTAGGAATAGTATTGCGATTGGAAGACTTAAAATGACATTTCGAACTGCCGATTTTATTGATTGAATTACGTTCTATTAACATGAACCTACAAAAAGCAGAGCAATATAAATTATGAAGTTTAAATAAATATAAATAAGATAGTAGACAAACTGTACCTTTTGTACAGAAGACAGATTTTACCTTTTATACAGAATTAAATCATTCCTTTTAGGATAATTGATTAATTGACCATAAATTTCTCTCATGGATGGAAAAAGCATTTTGAATGATATGATTTTTGTGTTTTTTATTACTCCTAGTTCAGAATCAACTGCAAATTGAATTTCCTCTTCTTCCGAACTGGACAAACTGGAACTGAAAATAACAATTATAAATCTGTTAAAGGCACACTCAATTAATTAGCCGGTCTTTGACACGTGCTAGCTAGCGAAATGAACAAAGCGGCGCGACCCACTCATCGGTCCTCGTCAACAATTAGCACTTGACCGTGACAAAAAATTGTTCCAAAAACGTATAATACATGGTACTATAGAGTATTTATTTTTTGCGGAACTTGTAAGTTTTGCAGTAAACAGACAGATGATGTCTTGACGTAATTTGTCTCCTGACTTATCACGTGATTTTTTACAGTAGGGTATTTTGTAGAGCATGACATAAAGTAACGTCGCGTTATTTTTTATAAAAAAATTTTATAAAAACCTAGCGGATTTTCTATGCAACACCGTTGCTACACAAATTCGTATTAACTTATTTTTTCTTGTTATTTCTAACTATTAAATTGTTTATTAATTCATAATCAATCATCGATTTCTCCAAAATATCAATGAGAACCTCCCCCCCCCCCCGCAGAGAATTGAACCCAGGCGGTAGACCGAGTTCTGTACGGCAAGACTACAAGTGGAACTTGTTGATTGTGGTTATGTTAAGTGTTTTGCTTTATTTCATGCGGGTTTGTGTGTACGTCTCCTAGCGGATTTATCCGTCGTCGACTTTCTAGTAGTAACAATGGTAACAACATATAAGTATTGGTAGGACAAATCCAAGAGGCATCCTCAGCATGATGGCTTATATTTCAGAGCTCGAAAAGGATTTATTCCTTTTGGATGGCAAGGAGATACCATCGAGTGATCTTGCAGTTTTGTTTCCATCTCTTTTAGACTTCGAAGAGAATGTTGCGTTGAATCTTACTGCTCCACACTTTCCATGTTCTCTCGATTATAAGATCTGCTACAAGAAAAAATGGAGTATTCTCCTTTTCCTGGAGCAGTGCAAGAGGGAGTGAATTGAATGGAAGAAAAAGGAGCAGCAAAAGCGGTTACAGCGACGGCGAAACCGTTCTAAGCCGAACCCAGTCGATAAAATTGACACGTTGAACTTTCAGCTTCGATGAAAACCGGTTTGGTTAGAGCGGATCTATAAATCCAAAACACTTTCCGATTCTTTCCGACGATGTACAGTGGTTGCGTAAACCTACTCGACCACGACCCGTCGTCAACGGGAGAGTTCGGTAGACTTTTTGTTAATGGAGTGGTAACCTTTGTTGGTGGATACTCCCCTCAGATGAGAGCGATAGTTGGGGCTCTCATCACTTAAATAATCAAAACTTAATACAATCACGTTTGCAACTTATATGTTGGAAATGGTGGAGGCCCTAAGCCCGCCACCACCTGTGAGGTGCAACTATCAGTCTACTCCTCCATGATTTTCTTACAATTAGTCGCAATCCATTAGTTCCACCGTAGTATTAAGGAAAAATTTCTTCACAGTCTCACGTTATAGAGTGCACAACTGACGCTGCACGCTTCATTGCGCTGAGGACAGATGGCCACTATCTCAATCTTCTCCTGTGGTGGAAAATCCATCTCGGCTATATACAAGTTTCCACGAAGTGCAGCTCCTAATTGTCTGTAAGGAACGTTTCCTTGTTCCAATTTAATCCATGATAGAGACGTTCGTATCACTTATTTTTTTTCTTGTATTTATCCGTGAGTCTTTGCCAGAGAAAGGGTTTCTCGAACAACATAACGACAGAATCCCGATTTACGTTCAGTGGGAATATAACAAGCTCTTTAACGATGTAATCATCGCCAGGCTGCTTGAAACCATGCATATCCACTAGATAATGTTTAAACAAGCTTAGACAACGTAGGCAACGTTTTTTCCTCTCTTCCGATAGGCTACCCTATACGTACCAGGTCAACTTTTATCATTCCGGTTAACGATAGCGGACTCATTACAACGGGGACAACTCTTCGGTAATACATTTCTCATGAAAACACCTCGAAAGTAAGGAATTTTCAAAATCTTTGCGTACCTTACCAAATCAAAGTCAGTTAACGCCCTAGTCGGCAAACTCGTTTTGTGAATCTTTTTTTTTTAACCCTCAGCACCTCCAGTCAAAGTTCCAACATCACTCCAGAAGAGGTAGGAATCCTCCAACTTTTGCCATTCGTCTCATCTCCATGATTGAGCATCTAGCGATGGCACATCAAAGAAGAGTCATAGTGGAGAAGCTGCACAAGCCCGTACTTAGAAACTATCCACGTCGAAAAATCGACGTTCGATGATTGGACGAAACGTGTCAAGCAGATCTAGTGGAGATGGTACACTTCTCTAGAGATAACGAAGGTCATCGATACATCACAATCATAGACATATTTTCAAACCTTGATCGGGCAGTTCCAATCAAAAGTAAAACTGGAGAGAATGTGGCTTACGCTATGAAGTCAATATTCAAGGCTGGCCGCATACCGACAGAGTTAAACAATTTTACAAGAATTTTCAAGTGGGTACAATTTAGTTTGCCGGGGAATTACAAGTTGATAGACATCTTGCCCGACCTGATTGCAGTGTACGATAATAGTATAAAAGGCTATGCCGACGGATGTTATTGCTGCAAACCAAGCTCGTATCCTTGATCATTATGCTAAATCTGACATTGGAATTATAAACCCAAAGTTCAAGGTCAGTGACAAAGTTCGCGTGAGTAAGATTAAACAGATGTTCAAGAAAGGATACACACCCAACTAGTCAACAAACAAATTTACGATATATCGTAAGGTAGCAACACAACCTGTGACCTATCATCTCAAGGACTACAGGGATCAGTCTATGTCTGGAGGATTCTATGAACAACTATTGCAGAAAGTAAAATATCCTGACTTATATCTTATAGAAAAAGTATTGACGAAGCAAGGAGATCACGTTTATGTAAAGAGGGCATAAAGCAAAATAAATCTATGATTCACATCGCTTCATTCAACAAATTTTCTGAAGGAGATATACCGCTCCTTATTCTCAGGGATAAATGTTACTCTGGTAAGTTGACGAAGGTAGCGATATCTTTGATCAGAAAGTGAGAATCATATCCGGTAAGGTTGTGGAAGATTACCGGGATGAATCTTGCATCCTGATAATGAAAGTTGCAATCTTGATCTTGAAACAAATAAATGATTAGATATGTGGTATTAAATATTAATAACAATAAAAATAATACTTACCGACCTGTGAGGTGGTAGTGATCGCGCACCTGCGTATTCTTACTATTGAAGATTGCAATTATATCGATAAAGCAAAAGGGTAAACTAAAACATTTTTCCAATAAAGCAACATGGTGTTAAGTCTGAGAGCTTCTTGTCATATTTCAGAACATTTTCAATTTGCTTAAGCGGTCCAGTTATCTCTAAAACACTAGCGGGGCCGCCCGAAAATATGCATGACTTGGTGGAAAATCAATTTTTACCAAAGCGACATGTTGGGCACCTCATGTCGTAATTTTAGAAATTTTTCATTTGCTTAATCGGGCCAGTAATTGCTAAAACACTAGCGGGAGTGCCCGAAAATGTGCATGGATTGGTGGAAAAGTAACATGATTTTAAGTCTAGCGGCCTCATGTCATTATTTGAGAAGCAAAGCAGATAACAATAAGAGTAAAGAAAGATGGAAAATATTTTATCTGTCGGTGCTCTGATGTGCACTCATCACGCCGATAATAACCCGAAGGCACCATCTGTAGCTTCTATAGGTACTGAGCACTGACCATACGGTCGATAATTTGTATATGTTTATAAGTAACGAGGCATGTTTGCACATTCTTCCGGCTAAAGGTGCGCCAGAATTGATGTTACGGGTGTTTACGCGGTGAGTGGTCCGCGCACGCGCGATTATCGCATTGGAGTTCAATCAAGGTCCAGGTACTTCCAACAGTCGGGAGCTGGACAGTTTATTTGTTTTGAACCCCTCTTTAATATGAAAAGAGGAATTCAATAAAGAATACAGGCAATATTAAGAGAACGGCAGTATGAAACCGACCATTTGCGGCTTTCGAGCAGAGTTCGCGCCACTTTTAGCAGGGGTCCCGCTTCAAAGAGCCGTTTTCATACCAATGCCTGCATGGATTTTTTTTTTTATTTTTTGATTTCCTTTTTTTATATTATAGAGCGGCATTAAAATAATAAACAGGTGGGTCACGACTCATACAAAAACCGATCTAGATGTGGAACAACGTTAGCGTTAGGGTTGGCTTGATTGGAAAAAAATCTGGGTGGCGTGTTACGCAGTGTTCGCGATTTACATGTTTGAATCGCGTGCCTTCGTGATTATCGGCCGCGCTCATGCACGCGTCGCTACTCTGTCGAGTCGACTGGCGCTGCATACACGCGCGCGCATGCTCAGGCGTCTTCACGCCAAAAGATAGCGTTGCGGCGCTGGAGCTCTCGCTATCTCTCTCTCTCAAACAACTCTTGCAAGGAAAAGGACGCTTGGAATTTTCTCTTAAAGTTTTGTTCGCTTTTTTTTCGACCTGCTCATCCGCTGCTTTGCTCATCACCTGCTTATCACCGCAAGGCTAATTCAAGTAATTGACTGTTGGAAGGTACAAAAGTTGCTGAACTCATCAATAAAGCTCTTTTTCAACTCAGCTCTGTTTATTAAATTCCCCGCCCTCTGTAACTACCATCATCCTAAATTTAACAGCGCAAATTCTCCAACATTTGGTCCTTCGAGCCGGATTTGGTAGTTTACAGTGGGTGCATGCGTGTAATTATAACCGACGCTCTAACACAACGGTGATACAGGTGTACGTGTGCAACACTTTGAAGCTAAACGTTCGCTCATTCTACCACTCATTAATTGCTCATCCCAGTTACTCGACATGGAATCTGAGAAGGCTCAATCAAGCAGCGGCGTCAGTTTGAAGGTGCCTGAGCCGGATGCCAAGAAAGTCAAGCACACCCGATCTGCATCGCTCTCCAATATCGGCAGCATCGAGGCGGACCGCGCTGTGCGCGACAAAGTTAACCTTGCTCCTGCGACGCCACCCATCACTCGCTCGTACCGGCCACCGCGAGAGTTAGAAGTGCAATGCTCGACACAGGCATTGCGACTTGCAGAGCTTAAAGTAATTCAAGATCAGCTCAACGAGGAGACGTTATCGGCAGGACTCCTACGTGAATGCCGTGTGCAAGTTCAAGGCCTTCTTGATAAAGCCACGCAGGATCAGGAGGTCATTGAAGTACTCTGGATCTCGGAAGCCGCTGAACTTCCTTATTTCAAAGAAAATCAGTTTGCGCTCATTGTTAAACTTGCTCATCGATTATTGCGTAAAGTCTCTGATTTCATCTCATCTATTCCAGCTCAACTTGAAAACTTGCCCAGCTCTTCTCATCGACAGCCAAAACTCCCAGACATCAGCTTGCCTCATTTTAGTGGAGAGTACTCTGAATGGCCACACTTCAGAGATTTGTTCAAGAGCCTCGTACTCAGCAATGAAGGTTTGGCGGCAGTGGAGAAATTACACTATTTAAATAGTTGTTTGTCTGGTGGGCCTGCTCAAATCATCTCAGGCTACCCCGTCGAAGACAGTTCGCTAGATCCAGCTTGGGCTCAATTATCTTGTCGGTACGACAATAAACGACTTGCAATCTGCTTATTCCTCGATCAACTGTTGGACCAAAAGCCATTAACCTCAAAGTCAGCACAGGGACTCAACGCTTTAGAGATGACACTCAGAAAGGTGACAAAGGGCTTAGCATCTCTCAATGTATCGGATCAACATGATGATATGATCAACCGATATGCTCTTAGCTCATCTCACTGTGCGCAACATGGACCGCGCAACCAAGGAGAGTTGGGAACACACCCTTGGAATGTCTCAAGACTTCCCGACATCAGCGAGTGTGCACGAGCTCTTGAGCATGTTGAGGACGTAGCAGGGAAGAATAAACAAGCAACACAACGAAAATCATCCAACGCGGCCACAACATCAGCTCAGCCACTCCCTGCCGCTCCATCTGGTTCAGCTCAACAAAGGACACATCCTCAAGCTCAATCATCAGCTCAATCCAAGACCGTCAACTACAATCTTGGAACCAATACTCATCCTTGCGATAAGTGCCAGCAGCTACACTTCATCGTGATGTGCCCTGTATTCAGAGCGCTGGACGTAAGACATCGGCAAGAAGTGGTACGTGATAAGCAATTGGGTCACAATTGTCTAGGGCGTCACAATGCGTGCAGATGCGCAGCAAGGTGCAAGGTGTGTGACCAGAATTACCACACCATGCTTCATCAAACAAGCTCACAATCTCAAGCTCCGCCTCCATCCGCACAACAGCAATCAACCTCATCTGCGACACAGACAGCTCATTCATCAAGCTCAGGTGCTCATTGAAGTGTTGGTGCAGTCGTCAGCTTAACGCTCTTTTCCTCAAACAGCTCACCTCATCATACGATGCTCAACCCACTGCTCAGCTCATCACATGCCAATCTCAATGAAGCAACGCTCTTAGGTACAGTCATCGCTCAGCTCAGAACGTCAATGTACGATCATTACGTCCGTCTCATGATCGATTCTGGATCTGAGCTGACGTTCGTCACCGAACACCCTGTGAATCAATTCAAGCTCCCACGTCATTCATCATCATTTGTAATCCATGGAATAGGAGGTGGAAGGACTGCTCATACTCTCGGCTCCACTCAGCTCACTCTCAAATCAAGATTTACTCAAGAGGCTATAATTATCGAGGCACATATTCTCAAAGCGGTTACCTCGATAACTCCATCAGTCAAGATCACCATACAAGATTGGCCGCATTTGAAGAATTTAAACTTCGCTGATGAGAAGTTTTTCCAGCCTTAACCAGTGGATATTATCATTGGAGCTGACAATTATAGACTCATTATAAATTCTGGACTCATTAAATCTCATCCTGGATCTCCAATTGTTCAATCTTCTATTTTTGGATGGCTCATAGTAGGACCTGCTCACACATCATCAACCAAAACTGCTTCAGCTCACCACAGCATTGTAAAGACAGATAATGATCTTCACGAACTGCTCAGCAGATTTTGGCTACAAGAAGAGCTCAGTCATGATTCAGACAACATCTTGAGTCCTGAAGAAGAGGAATGTGAAAATCATTTCCGCTCAACTCGTATGAGAGACTCAACAGGCAGATATGTTGTCAGAATTCCGCTCAAAGAAGATCCTACAGCTCTTGGAAACCCACGCTCTACATCATCAAAGTGCCTCAATAGAATGTCCAGAAGAATTGCTCAGGACTCAACCATGGGCGAACTTTACACGATGTTCATGGATGAATATTTAGCATTGGGACACATGAGAAAGGTAGAATCATCTACAGCTTCAAGCTTCTCACCGTTTTATCTGCCTCATCATGGTGTCCTCAAACCTGACAGTGCAACAACCAAGCTCAGGGTTGTTTTCAACGGCTCATGTTCAACATTTTCTAGTAAATCTCTCAATGACATCATGCACACTGGTGCAAATTTATTGCTCAACATCAGCGAAGTACTCATCTGGATTCACCACTTTCATCATCTTTTTGCCACGGACATCGTGAAAATGTATCGGCAAGTGCAGATCCATCCTGATCATTGGGATCTTTAGCGGATCATTTGGAAGGATCAAGATCATGATGAGGTGGATTTCCAGCTCACCACGGTTACCTACGGGATCAAAGCTGATACGTTTTTCGCCACAAGGGCTTTATTGCAACTTGTGGAAGATGAAGGCTACAAGTATCCTCTCGCCATTCCTTCACTCAAAAAGGGGAGATATGTCGATGACATATTTGATGGAGCTGATACTCCGGCTCAGCTCAATGAAATTGCTCTTCAAGTTACCCAGTTGTGTAACGCGGGCGGTTTCCCACACTTAAAATGGCATGCAACTCTAAAGGATTTGTTACTACTCGGATTAAAATGGCTTCCTCATGAAGACTGTTTCACATTTACATCAAAGTTCTCACCACATTCATGACGTTTAACCAAGAGGATAATATTGTCAGAAGTGGCTCAAATATTTGATCCGCTTGGATTCGTCTCACCTGTTATCATCACTGCCAAGATTCTTCTACAAGAACTTTGGCTGCTCAAACTTGGTTGGGATGATCCACTCTCTACTCAAGTGTGTTCAAGATGGCTCAACATTCGAGAAGACCTTATCATGCTGGCCAGCATATCAGTTCCAAGGTGGTTTGGTACTTGGAGCTTTTCCACTGTAGAACTTCACGGCTTCTCAGATGCTTCTCAAGTCGCTATGGCAGCCATTGCTTACATAGTTGTTCGCTCACCCTCCACAGGCTCTACGACGTCATTCATCTGCTCAAAAACAAAGGTCGCTCCTATCAAGAGACTAACTATCCCTCGGTTAGAACTCGCAGCAGCTCTGCTGCTAACCAAACTTATTAAAACTGCTAAAGATTCTCTTCAAGTGAAGATAGATTCTACTCATCTGTGGACGGATTCACAAGTTACTCTCATGTGGATCAATTCACCAGCAAGCCGTTGGAAGGATTTCATTAGGAACAGAGTCACCTAGATTCAAGAAATGTGCACACTCAACACCACCTGGCGACATGTTCCTGGGATTGAAAATCCAGCTGATTGCGGCTCAAGAGGCATTACTACGGCTCAACTCAAAGATCACCCACTCTGGTGGTCAGGACCTGCTTCGATCAAGCATGATCCATCTCAGTGGACTAAACAACCAACATATTCATCTGATGATGCAGACTCAGAAGCTCGACCTGGAGTCGCTCTCATCTCTATTGCTCAGCAACCCACATATCATTGGGATGTTTTTGCAGGTATTCTTCATTGAATAAGTTATTAATTGTAACATCGTTGCTTTTTAGAGTGAGAGATGTGCTCAAGGAGAAACTCAAGTGCTCATCACTCTATAATGCTCAAAGCCTGCATCATGCTCAGCTCTTTTGGATTAAGGCCACTCAAGCAGCTTACTTCGCTCAGGAGATTCAGCAATTCAACAAAGGTGTTGTTCTTCCTTCTGGTCACACCTTTACTCGTCTGACAGCCTTGGGTGGAAAATGGGAGGCGCTGGTGAAATCAGTTAAATTTCACTTGCGACGCACAATTGGTGAGACTCTTTTAACGTACGAAGAACGTACACTCCTCAGCGCTCACTCCAAGACATTTTCTTATTGGCTCAGCTCTTAATTGTGTTCCAGAAACTTCACTCTGAGATCTCAACCCTGCTCGACTATCAAGATGGCAACTCATCCAGCAACGGTTACAGACATTTTGGAAACTTTAGTCAGCTCACTACTTGCAACGACAGCAGGCGATCTCAAAGTGGCATCACCCTTCACATACTCTTCAAATTGGCTCAATTGCACTACTCACAGATGAGAGATCACCTCCAGCTAAGTGGCCTCTTGTTCGAGTGATGCAACTCCATCCTGGACAGGATGGACTCACCAGGGTGGTGACTCTTAAGACTGCTACTTCTACAATAACTCGTCCAATCGCAAAACTCGCTCCTTTGCCAGTGTTTCTGCCAAAGGCTGATGATACCCAATAGTAGTTGGCTTTACGACGCAGCTACACTCATTAATTTTAAAGTGGACTTACAACCCATTTGGCTCACCATCTACTCAACAAGAAGTGGCTTTACGACACACTTTCTCACTCACTCAACTCTACATGCAGGAGGATTTACGACCCTGCTGCATCGCTCAACTATCAACTCAAGATTTACATCTACACCACTAGATAAATTTACGACACAGTCAGCTGCGACTCTACTGCTCATCGCTCTGGTTTATAATCATTAAAGGCGTTCATGATGCGGGCGGAATGTTCGCGATTTACATGTTTGAATCGCGTGCCTTCGTGATTATCGACCGCGCTCATGCGCGCGTCGCTACTCTGTCGAATCGACTGGCGCTGCATGCACGCGCGCGCATGCTCAGGCGTCTTCGCGCCAAAAGATAGCTTTGCGGCGCTGGTGCTCTCGCTATCTCTCTCTCTCTCTCTCTCTCAAACAACTCTTGCAAGGAAAAGGACGCTTAAAATTTTCTCTTGACGTTTTGTTCGCTTTTTTTTGACCTGCTCATCCCCTGCATTGCTTATGACCTGCTTATCATCGCAAGGCTCAACTGCTTTACTTCCTGCTCAACTCTACACTTCTGCAGCTCTACAAATCTTTGCTCATTAATTCAAGTAATTGACTGTTGAAAGGTACGAAAGTTGCTGAACTCATCAATAAAGCTCCTTTTAAACTCAGCGCTGTTTATTAAATTCCCCGCCCTCTGTAACTACCATCATCCTAAATTTAACAGCGCAAATTCTTAAACATGCAGGGAAGAATATTTTAACGAAAATAAAACTGGACTAATCGTTTTTGGATAGACTGCGGTAAAATATGACCGATTTATCTCCTCATTAGGGGTGGTTTTGGTTATTCACTTATTTCCAATCTTTTGCGGGGTGCTAAACATTGCAAGCTATTTTAAAAAAAATTTGGCGACCCTTTTTTCTTTTTTGTTTAAAATTAGTTTTTGTTATTGATAACGTTACAAGCTTCAGGATCATGTAAATAAACAAGTATGGTGTACCTCAGACTGAAAATATTTTCTGTTTAAAGCAGTTTAACTCATTAGTGCCGACGCGGACATTTTTGGATACTCGATATTTTCGGGCTGAACAAAAATTTTTTTTTAAATCCGCCCGGAAATATTACATAAAATTTCAATTAAAAAGACCAAAAATGCCTTTTCTTAGTTCAGTGTAAATATGAATCAATGGGTTAAAACTACCATGAAATCAGCTAATGTTTCATTATTTCCATAATTGAATGGAGTGTCTTTCTTTCTGTCACGAGGAGTCATTTAACATGATCTTTCATCTGCAAAAAATCAGAGCGTTTCGGTTACTTACATCGTAAATGGGAATTGTATGCACACTGTTAAAACTCTACCGAATATAGAAATTTAATACACCGATTAATTTCGCAGCATAAGTTGCATTTTTTTTCTCTACACCTGGCGATGCGCTTCGCTCAAGCACCTAATTTTACATTTAATTTTTTTGTTTATTTATACTGATAAAGAGACTTTATAGTCGGTCGAGGACGATTGGCCGTGAAGCGTATATTGCAAGATGTGTCTTAAGAAAAAATTGTGTTAATTTTATACGTTCAGTCTGTATTCTACAACAATTACAGTTTTATTATATCAAATTCTTAATTATATGAATTTCTAATAATATTTATCCTATTTATTTCTTTATTTATTTACAGTAACCCACACGTTAAATAATTCTCTTTTTTAGATACCGAATCAAATTTAGAAAAATTGAATGAAATTATTCTTATTCCAAATAAATAAAGGATTATAATTATAATTATAATTCATTTTTATATGTCAATCTATTTAATAATATGGGAGAAAAACTCTTGACTGAGACCACAGAACGTGCTGGCCTACCCACTAAAACCCCACTAACGCCCCACTTGGCGCATCCCCGCCTGTAGTTATCTACAGGTTGGAGCAGGCGGGAGTGCTTCAAGTAGACTTCCTTCCTGGTTTGGAAACCCCCACCGTTCGGGATTACTTTGGGGAGGGGACCAGGTTGTTTGCGACGTGGCACTCTACGAAGCTGTCATCTTCTACCCACTAGTACAACTGAGAGTTGTACTAGTGGGTAGGTAGATGCCGTGAATTTTTTCAGACGTCAAACCACAGAGGTAATTATATTTATACATATAAAAATAATTACTAATTTTGCTTTAAACGAGCTTTTCATTTTCAGGTAGAGTTAATTAAAACTTACGGTCGCAGCAAACAACCTCACTTGCTAAAAACTTACTTTTTCAAGTGTCCTTTACACCTAAAAATCACACGTTGTAATATACGCGGGTTTCTCTCTCTCTCTAACTAACTAAGGTGGCAAAAATTCGCTGATTTTTCCTTCCGCTCGCTACAAAAATTCCTCTCTAAAACGCAAATGCAATCCTGTAAATCTGAAAAAAAAAATTCGAATTACGCGACTTTCTCATACCATAGGAGAAAGCGCGTCGCCATCTAGCGAGTGACTCACGAAACGCAACGCGCCTTCCGATTATCGATCATTCCGATAATCGAAAGAGTTTAAATTGTTTCAATTGTTAAATTCCGCGCTGCGTGCCCATTATCTAATGCATATTTTTAAGGGCTAGTTGTAACGAGGTGTTTAGTAAATGCTTGTGGAATATACCTTTTCTACACGCCGTGCGCATGCTTGCTCAAATTTGTTTGCGTAAAGTCGTATCTTGCACACATTGTGAAGAAAAAATCCGTTCGATACTTGTACGAGGAAGGGATTTTACCCTCGTGTGATCTTTTCTCACTCGCTTTGATCATGCGCAAACCTCACATGAGACCCTGGGTCAGGATGACCCTTAGCGGTTATAGGAAGGTTGTTATAGCTACGTAAGTGACCACCCTGAGTAACCAGTAAAATTCCAAAATTAATTGCAAGAGGAAGAATGCGAGTTGATGAACTTCTAAATATAGCCTAACTAGGACTTGCGAAATTCACGCGCTATCTTCATAATCGATGGTAGCCATTATTTCTCTCACCCGCGGGGATAATTGGTTCATAATGGTAAAATTAAGGGGGGAGTCTAAATTAGACGGCCGAAAAAATGCGTTTTTTCGGTGATATTTTAGGAAGGGAAGAAAATGAATTTGACAATCGAGTTTTTTTGGACATAGTTTACTACTGTTCAACTTTTAAAAATAATTTATTTCATTAGAGAATATTCAAAATTGTTTGAATGATAGCGATTTTACCCGGAGCGCTTGCATACTGCACTTGTTGATTTGCGCCGGTGATGTAGCTCGAACGATGCATCTGAAACAGACGGGACAAAAAGAGTTTTATTATTTATAAGTTTCTTTTCTAGTTGAACTAAAAAAATCCCGAGAAAATTGTGAAATATGAACATATTTTCAAAGTTTGAAGAAAAAAATCAATTTAATTTAGATAAACAATTGTTTAAATCATAATTTTCTGGAACTTTTTTAGCTTAACTAGAAGATAATTTACTAATGAATCTAGAACTTTTTCAATTTTTTGGGATCGGATCTACAGTTTTATTTTAATTACCGGCGCAGTGGAACAATCCTCTCTTAAAAAAGTGATGGCCAGATGTTGTGAAGCCATGCAAGCGTGAACTTGATTGGTTCGTACATATATTCCTGAATAGCGCTGAAATTCAAAATTTCTAACCTCAAAAATAAATCCGGAATAAACAGGAAAGAAAGGAAATTGAGCGCGTAAAACGCGCGGGATTTTGCTTGTATTTAAAAAAACGAAAACGCGAGAAAACGAGCTTTAATGTTTTCTCTCGGGAAAAATTAAAGTTTTTTTATACTTACACCCTATTGAAAATATATATGTATTTTTATTACGTATTTTTGATTCGTAACAAAAATACGTATACAAATTACGTATGAAATGTTCGTAACACATCGTTCGAATTTGTGTGGTATTTTTGATACGTACTTTTTTAATCTTCATTTATTATGTTATTTAAAAAAAAGAAATTAGTTTGCAGCCTGCTATACTGCCAATTATGGGGATTATCATATCTGTGATAACACTCAAACAGGGGGAATGAGCTTAAAAATGATTATTTTATCTATATTAGAAATAAGATTACGTACCAAAATTATGTAACAAAATAAGGTAACAAAAATATGTAACTTTTATAAAAAAATTATGTAACAAAAATACGTAACTTTTCTACGTAACTTTTCTACGTATTTTTGATTCGTAACAAAAATACGTATTAAAAAAACACATTTCTTTTCAATAGGGCAGTGATTAGATGTTATCTGCTATTTTTAGGTCATATAGCATCCCTTCCTCTTCTTCAAAAAACTCGTTTTGGTCAAGAGCTTCCATTCGACAAGCTGACCGAGTTTGTTTACTGGAAATTGTTGCGCTGCGATTTTCCCTCGTTACTCTTTTGGCGTCGGCGCGATGGAATAAACAAATTTATTCTTTCACGCGCGATACCAAACAGCCGCATAACAAAAACTATTCTTCGATTTATTTCGTAGCTGGTGTTAATTAACGTCGACCACACATACACTGCACAATAATTTTAAAACCGAGTCCACGATGTCCACTTTTAGCAAATATTAATGTTTGTTTGCCCTATCTGCAGATTGCAATTGAAGCGTTCTACGGAAAAAGGGCATATCTCATAAAAGTTCAATTTGAGAAAATCGTTTTTAAAACTTTATACATTTAATTAAACTCTTGCAAATATTAATGATGGTTAAAATTATAGGCTGTTGTTAAGTTACATATATAAGAAATAAATTCTAACAAAAATGACAATCGACCTTAAAATATTTAAGAAAAATAACAATAACAACTTGTTCGTCATTTTTCCGTTCATCGAAGAAACAATGAAAATAAAAATATATTATAATGTTATACTTTAAGAATTTTATTATTAATTAGTCAAAAATAATTTATTAACAAAAACTAATGCAATTTTAACACAAATAAACTATTAAACAATCTAATAAACTATAAACAAATAAACTAATAAACTAATAGACTATTAAAAAATTCCCTTTTCTATTAACTGTTTTAGTAGGTCACCATTTTTCTTGTCCATAAATTTTAATAGACTCCTAATGCCTTTCATTTTAGCCTCTTTAAGTGGAACCCTATTGAAAAATCTTACGTAAGTTCTTGCCAAAATCTGATCTGAAATTTTTTTATTTATATAGGACTAAACACCGTGCAAAAGGTGGATAAACTAGTTATTAAAGATTTTTTTTCGATGGGACTTAGAATTTTTTAATAACGAGTTTACCCACATTTTGCACGGTGTTTAGTCCCTTATAAATAGACAAATTTCGGCCAAAGGCCGCGTCACTAAAATGAATTATGCGTTTGTTTCCCGCGATTTTTGCTTCTCCCCGGCTAGCGCAGTTCTCAGGCTCGAGGGCACCCGGAACCGAAGTCCGGACCTGGCTCAAACACTCGATTGCAGCTCACTACTCTACACGATGGTGCAGCGCCTTACGGCACCGCTGGCACCACTAACACACACTTGCGCCATCTCTCTCTCCTCAGCACCGCCGGTTCTCTCGGGCCGCGCAGGAGCCCTAATAATCAACCAGATTCACTCGATTTACACTCTCGCAATCATTCACACTCTCACACACGCACACTTCCTTCGACTCCCACCGGGGAAACGCGGCGGAGAGAAGTCTCGACGCCGCGCCCTCAGTTCGGAATCGTTTTCTTCTTTCTTCTGCGTTGATAAATTCGATCTTCTTCGGAATTGCCCACTCACACTCTCTCTCTTATTCTCTTTCTTTCCCTCGAATCACCTAGAATATAATCCACCAACCTTTCCTCTCCCCGGCGCTATCGCTACTCTCCACCTTGCGTGGAAGTTGCCCTAGATGCGGCTTGGAGTCTCGCTACTGTCTTGGCTGGCCTTGGGGCACGGTGCGCCTGATGTTGCTGTGGGGGCCACTCGAATTACGCTCTGGGCTGCGATTGTCGACCTGAGGCTGATGGGAGGTTTGTTTCCTTCTTTCTTCTTGGTGTTCGACCTGCCTTCTTTGATGCTCTGCTCGGTTGACACGAACTCCTTTCACGTTGCTTCACTTAGCACTTTACGGTTGCTCAACTCTACGTTTAACACGGAACTCTGTGGAATTCGACTGCTCTGTACGAAGTCAGAATCGGAACTTTCTCTTGAATCGACTGCTCTGCTCGACGTCTGAATCAGAACTGTCAGCGCTCAGAGCGCGGACGAAACTCTCCTTCTCTATGCGGCCACGTGACGGACGGTGACCAATCAGGCCCATCCGCTTCCGCCACTGCGGCTGCACCGGCAGCGAGAGCAGCGAGCAGGCTCGGCCGTCTCAGTCGCCGTCTTCTTCTCTCCTCAAATGACGCGCTCAAATGACAGCCATGTCACAACCATATAAGTAGAAACTTGTAAACAAATCATTTTGTTTATCTTTATTAACTTTTTCCAAACACTTCTTTTGACATCACTCATATACATACGAAAAAGATTTTCCCTCAATAAATTGCTTTTTACTGTTTACATAACTTAATTCAGAACTTTTCAGACTTTTTGTATTTTGACACAATGAACAATATCTAAGCAATATATTTCATGTCTAGGTATACAGTCGTACTAAATATAGACTAAATATCTCTAACAAAGGAATGTTATAAGTTTCTATGAACGTATAGAACGTCAACAAACAATAGATTCAATGTAAATACAACGGATTTACTTAATTAAAATTTGTTCGCCAAAATATTATTTTAACTTATTATTATTTGAATATTAACGTAATTTTAATAATTTATAGGTTCAATGGATAAAGAAAAAGATACAAATTATTTTTTACAGATTAAAAATGAGAAAAATTATAATTAAATAAAAAACGGGAATTTCTCGAGAAAAGCCCTTTTTTCATTTAACACTTGCGTTTTTATAACTTAGAATTAAGATAACTTTATGAAAATTTATCTAGAGATACATTAAAGTATGTAGATTAAATAAATACAATAAACGGAAAAAGGGCGTTTTTCGAGAAACGCCCTTATTCCATATAACGCTTCAATTTCTGTTATGTTACAAAATTTTACACATTTGAAATCTTTTTTTCTTAACAATATATCGAATGCAACGACACTTTTCTGGCTGAAGTGAGACAGAAGTTTCAAGTCCAGAAAAGTGTCGAATATCACACTCCACGTGTTGGAATGCGGGGGAGGTAATGCTTTCTAAGCATACATTGTATTAACCGCTCCGTCGTTTTGCGCCCATCTTGCAATGAGTGCAAAAAAAAAAAAAATAAATTCAGCATCGTAGTAAGGAATTGAAAAGGTATGACCACTCTCTTTGCTGAAGTCGAAAAGCTAGGACGTGCGTTAGTCGGTCCGCGCTTTTTCACTTTAAGTTTTTCCTTAAGTTCTTTTAAGTATTTTTGAGATTTCCGTGTGCGTTAGCCGCCGGTCTTCTTTCTTAATTTTTTTGAATTACTTTTTTGGAATTTGTGTGCGTTAGCCGCCAAATCTTCAGATTATCATTACTAAATTTGTGTGCGTTAGCCGCCAAATATTAAGATATTGTACTGGAGTACAATAGGGCTCCAGCTAATAAATTAAAAATCGAATCCTCGTTCTCCTCTGCGCCATCGTCCTTAGGAACAGGATTTAAAAAGGTAAACTTTTAATTACTAAAATATATATGGGGTATTCTCTGTCAAATCAGCCACCCCACCCGCACACTTGAATTTTTGAGATAAATGGACGTTCCTGGACTTAAAATTTTCGTTATCACTTCTACTTTTTAATGCCGTCTGGCATTTTAGTGAATCTTCAAGATGGTGGACCTGTCATGGCCGAAACAGAAAGGTAAGTCTAAAATTAAATGTATATTTTTCATATTATTATAAAAACATTATTAGCGACCCCGAAAACATAAATATGAGCCTATAACAACGGTTGAAATAATGTTTTTATAATAATAATATGAAAAATATGCATTTAATTTTAGACTTACCTTTCTGTTTCGGCCATGACAGGTCCACCATCTTGAAGATTCACTAAAATGCCAGACGGCATTAAAAAGTAGAAGTGATAACGAAAATTTTAAGTCCAGGAACGTCCATTTATCTCAAAAATTCAAGTGTGCGGGTGGGGTGGCTTTTTGAAAAATTTATTGTTCGTTATAGTCCTAGTTCATACGAAAAAGACATATGTCAGGAGTAAGCTGTTTAAATTTCAACTGAATCAGTGGAGTAGTTTTTTTTAAATCGTGTCGATAGTGTTGAAAAACCTTGTTTCGAGAAAAACGCGTTCAAAGTTTTTTTTAATAATAATTTGAGAAAAAAAGGTTCTTACACTCAATCAGCGATGCCAGCTCCATATATAACTCCTTCAGCTTTCTCGTAAGCATCATTTTGTCGTACTCTAGTTTTTTTGCGGGCCACCCTGCTTTCTTTTGAAGCCTGAGAAGCAACACGTTCAGCTTTCCGCACGCGTATTGCATTGACTTTCTCAGCGTATTTTTGAGCCTCACTGCCTATTGTTACGCCCATAAGACTCATTATTTTTAATACTGTACTGAAGCCTTCATTAAAATGCATGCTGCTGTATAAGCTGCTATTTCAACGATTTTTTTCACACAAAACGTGTGTTTTGGAGCCATGGCCCAAACACAAGAATTAAAACTTTCATTATTGTTCTGAGTGTTTGCGCCAGTGCACCTTTCTAATAAATCTTCACTAGTGAGGTCTTCATAAATTGGTTTAAGTACTGCTTGAGTATCGTTGTCAAAAGCGGGGGGGTGCTTAAAAGTACTCAGTTTATTCTGTGCTGCTGCTAAACGATACTTACACCAAGAATCGTCTGGGCAGTATTGGTGCTGTGGATTTTCGTCGGTCGAGCTTCTATGGTAGAATGTGGCCCAAATAGCTTTTTTTATTTCTTCGGGTGAGTCAGGATGATTCAGAACAGCAATGCCATAAAAAGCGGATAATTCTGATATAACTTTACCAGTTAAAGCCAAAGTTTTCGGAGTATCAGGCTTGATTTTTTCAAGGCAGCTTTTTCTATAGCTTTTTTAGCTTTTTTTAACAGAGTTAACTGCTTCTTAGCCTCTTTGGCTCTCCGAAACATCCTTTTTTTCACGTGTAAAACGCATTCTTCCTTCTTTACAATTACTTCGTCTCCATAAGGTTTTTCATCAATTACATTTTTGAAGGTTTTGGTGTCACTGTCACCTATATAATATTCATAAATAACTTTAAAAATTTCAATAGATCTTTTAAACATGTCCACAATTCCATTCGATTCCATCATTCCAGAACTGCCTTCATGATTAGCTGTATAATCTTGTTCATGATCATCAAACCAAGCTTCAAATTCAGGAGTATTATGGTCACCATCGTAGCTTTCACACGCTCTGCAAAACTTTGACTTCACTTCGAGATCTAAAACTTTATTTGCATATATGCCTATCAAGCTGACTAAGCCAAGTAACGACTAGAAACCTCTTTTTGGCCATGAACCATTTCCGGAGACTGTGAGCCGATTTTCAACCTTGCCAGCTGCCGCGTTTGCTTTTTTCTCCTCATCTACAGCTTTTCTAAAAGCTAATAATACTATTAATTTTGCTGCTATGTGAATGTGATTAACAATATCATATCCATTTTCACTAAATCCTGTACACAAATCCATCAATCCACAAAAATGATTCAGACCCTGAATACCTATGCCAAGAAGCCTCATTACTAAAGCAAATCTTCTGTTTATTTCGTAACCAGAGCTAACTTTTGGACTCGATGGAATGCGAACGTCATTTTCACATTTACACGCCACATTTAAATCAAAGCCTAAACCTTTCTGATTCAATTTCAAAAAACGCACTTCACTTTTGCATGTTTTACAAATCACAATGTTCTGTAAGGCCAAAAATACACTATAAGAGACTATACAGTATAGCGTAGTTGGATCGACTGCAACTTCAAAATCAGGATCACCATTATGAATTTTTTTTTGCAGAAGTACTAGTTAAACTTAAATCAGCATTAGAGGTATGCCGATTCCCGTGAAACGAGCGTTTTCTTGATCGGCCTGGCTTATTTTCGGTCTCTCTGCTGCCCTTTCGATCAGACATATTAAAAATACTACTTTTTCACACTTTCAGACATAGTCGAGGAGCAACATGGGAGCGTGCTACCAAGAGCTAAGTTGAGCCGGAAGAGGCCAAGCCCGCCGGGTTCGGTTGGCTTGGCACTGAGATCGCTTAAGTGCGCGCGCGCAAGTTCGCAGCGCCAGTCGAAGCTGCAGTCTGGCGACGCGCGCATGAGCGCAGTCAGAAATCAGAAATCGCGAAAAAAATATTTCACTTGACAGCAATCAAGCAAATCAGGTGTTATGGTAGAACTCCCTAGTCTGTAGAAGACAGCGTACATGCGCACGGCTTAGGTCGCCCCTGCCAGAGTGCGCCCCATAGCCGAAGGGTAACCCTGCATTGTGCAACAGCGCACAGATGCGTACATGTATTTAGCATAAGGAATCCCTTTGTAAGAGTCAGGAAAATTATCGAATACATTCCCCTGTTAATTTAGCCAAAACTCTTTTATTTCCCCCCGTTTATTTTCCAATTTCCTCACGTAATTATCAAGAGCCATACTGCACAAGAGCGGGCCCGTACGGATCGTGCAACGAGTCGCGGATTCCACTGCGAAACCTTTGCCGCGTTATAAATTAAAGATTGTTACTTGGGAGGTATTAACTACATGCATGCGCATGTAGTTACGTGCTTCCCACGTAACAATTTCCGAAATTTAAAGAAACACAGAAATAAATTATATGGTCCGGTAGCAGTGCGCAGAATGAATCACAACGTCACTGGGGCTTGCTGTTGCTAACTTGCTCTTGTTCATGCTCGTGTCTGACTGTCCACCATCTGATGATGCACTGGTAAAACGATTTTCATGAAATCTTCACTTTCGTGGCTCCAAAGCAGGCTTCCTTGATGAATGCTCACCTTTAGGGTAGCTTTGCATTTTGATCTGATCTTCACAAAATCTAAAATGAAACTAAAAGCCAACGCTCCAAGCAGCTTACTGTATACCGTTATTCTCCTTACTATTTCTCAACACAGGCTATTTGAATCTAGAAATATTCTTTGAAGGAATTGTTGGACCTTCTCAGGTAGATATGTTGGAATAATACAAAAGATTACGGCGGAGGACGGAGCACACGCTCTCAAATATGACCAAGCAGCTCGCACCTGCTCGACGCTTGGACACTAAAACTATTCGAGCTCCGAAATTTTTTAAATTAGCCTCTAAAACTTTGGGGATATATTCTTAAATAGTTTTAGTGTAGATTTAAAAATATCGATTTTACCTTCTAATTCATAGACCCCCCTTAATTCCCCGCAGCTCTTGAATTGCTCATCTTAATAAGCTTGTCATGACCTTTCGTAAGCTTGATACTGCCGACATTCCCATTCGTACTTAGCCATCATACGGGATACCAATTGCGGAGGTGTCGAGTAATGAGCAACGCAGAACGCCGTTGGTAGAATGCAATGGTATTTTTAATTTTAAGTTAAAGTAAAAGGGAGCGCGACAGCGTGCAATGTGTGTCGAGTAAGTGCAAGGACAGTACTGAGATGTTAACGGTTTGATTCGGGCCTTCTTATATCGTCTTCAAGGGCAATAATTTAGAAGCCGAAAAGAAGGAAAGGAGAGATAGAGGAGGCGGAAGTTTCCAGGAGTGCGAGAGAGCGGATCAGCGGGAAATAGCGGGAAGTGTAGGATTTATTTATTGTCTCTTGATGTTTATTAGAGGAACGTGTTAGGAAGGAGCTTTTTAAGGATTAACGAGAACGCGGATTTTGAAAAAGGAAATGTGGATTTTATTGGAGGTGTCGTAAAGGAAAGGAAAAGCTGGCGACAGTTGAGTCGCCACATAATAAAAAAAATTTTTTCTGGATTACAATTTTTTTTTAAATGCTCTTACTTATTTTATATATGTGATCATTATTAGTAGAAAGTATAATTGTCTGATAAATCTTATCGTATACTTGTGTGCATACGTTATCTGTTTTCCAGTCTTCAGGAATATTTAAAGTAGGTATAAGCTAAAGTACCCAAAACTGGGACACTTTTTCAGACTAGTAAATAACAAAGTATAGAACAGTACAGAAGAAACGAATTACTAGGAAAATCCTTACTTATTCATTTATCATCTATTTTGTTGATTTATATAAAAAGTAACATATTTTCATGTTCATTCATATTAAATAAATAACTTTTAAGAAATATGTACGTCGTTCCTAAAGTTGGACAATATGTCGAGCTGGGAGCAAAAAGTGGACAGTAACGGACCCCTAAAGAACAATTTGTATTTACACTTGAAAACATATGTCCTGATTTCGGGTATATCGATCTGACAGGTATCCTAACGTTGGATAAATAAATTCAACTGTAACATAACCTCAAAGAGTTTTAAAACCATTTAAATTTAATTCAAAGAGAAATTTCATTAAATATCGATGCGTATATCTAATAGCACAAATAATGCCATCAAAGAAATTTTTTTACAATTTTATCTTTTAGTATACTTATTTTTTGTTGTCCATCTTTCAGTCCCATTCTAGAAGGTGTCCAAATTTCGAGTACTTTACCTTATTGATAAAATTTTCCGTTATAGTTACTTAAAAAATAATGAATCAAACCTTTCTACAATAAAGTTTTGCCAGTAAGTCCATTAATAAAAATACATTTATCTTTTTTTTTGGATCAGTAATATGGTTAAAATTTGTTTTTGATCATTGTGCAGTAATTGTCATAAACTTCCAAATTATTGTTTATTTAAGTTTATTTCATGGATTAAATATGTATTATCATCTATATCTATAAGGTCTACGAGGTCTTATTGTTGCTATCAATTATAAATCCTTCACAGAAATGGTGTTTGTATTTATTCCAAATATCCGAAATTAAAGCAAAACTGTTTCGGCATCATAATTAAACAAGCTTCACATAAAATTTTATAAATTTTCACATCACTTAGAACTTATCCCATAACTATTGCTGTTTCCCGCAATGTATTGTATATAATGCCCTCGTATGCTCTAAAATCTTAAAAAAATGTTGCTGCCTTTTTTCTATGTAAAAGTAATTTTAAATGAAGTCGTTAACATCCCTTGAATTTACGGTAACTAATCTACCAAGACAATTTTGATTTTTTTTTCTTCCAATCCATTTATTTTAGATATACAGGGTAACCCATTTCAATCGACGCACCCAAATATCGCGGAAAATTGGCGTCGCACAAAAATAGTGTTTGGACAAAAGTAGTCCAGGACAATGGGGGCCGTCTTTCTGTCACAATAGTTTTGACCTTGAGATTGACATTCAAGCTCATTTGAAGGTCAAAGTAATTTTTTTACATGTGAACCCCTATTTCTGACACCGGATTCGGAAAGACCATAAAATTTTGGATCAAAAGTGCTTCTAATACTTTTTTGATTAAACGCATAGTTTTTGAGAAAAAAATTTGCTAACACTTTACTAAAAATATTTCTGACTTAGAATTGTATGAAAAATATGGTGGCATTTTTTATTTTTCTAATTTTTTCTAATATTTTTTAGAATATTATTTTTTAAGCTATTCCACAAAATTAATAATTGGAAAAATAAAAAATGCCACCATATTTTTCATATCAGTCTGAAATATTTTTAGTAATTTTTTTATTAGATACATCCTTTTCGAGAAAAAAATTTGAAGAGTTTAAAGATGTTTAAATATTAGCAAATTTTTTTTTAAACTAACAGGACATCTTGAATTTATTCCTGTCAAACCGTCGTCGTATTAAAATCTTTCATAATAATAAGGAGCTATGTTTTCCTAATTTGATTAACAAGTTGTCGACGTTACATAAGTGCAAAACATTTACAACTTTTAAAAACTTAAAATGAGAATAGTCTATTCAGAAATAAATTTCGATCGCACAGAATATTCGAGATTCGTATCACATAAAAATTTCAGTAGTACAAAATTCAAAGTATATAATAATACACAATCATAAAAAAAACAAAAAAAATTAAAAACCACTACTCTTCGCTCCGTGTGAGACTCCGCCGGCCGTGACTTCTTCTGCTACGATGGGATGTACATGGGCTTCTTGATGGATAGGAAATCGAACCAGCTTATTACTCAGACGCATTTGATCCACGCAACTCGATTCATACCATCCGGACCGCTGTGCAAATGAATAATGCGGCCGAGTGGCCACTTAGTGGGAGGCTATAGTTCGTCCTTGAAGAATACCAAATCTCCCACTGTCATGGTATGATTTGGGTAAAGTCACCGAGACCTTTCCTGCAACTGGCTTAAAAAGTCACGTTTCCATCTTTTCCAAAAATAGTTCTTCATCAGCATCAACAATTGCCACCTTGTACAGGCTATTGGATTTTCGCTGGTCGAGTGAGCGCGGAAAGATCACCTGGTTCCTGACTCATCGTGCTCAGAGGCCGCGAATACAAGCACTACTCGATCGAGGTTGCGATCGTTGAAAATTCCTCGAACGTCAGCTTCGCGTCGCCAATTACCCTACTACGTGTCTCTTGAAGGATCGCATGTTCGCCTCGCACAACCCGCCGAAATTCAGAGCTCCCGGGGGGATAATAGTTCACTGAAATCAAACAGTTGTCGGAGAACATCGTGCGCATGAAACCAGGTCGAGCCACAAAGCAGTAAGGGTAAGCTCAGAAACCACTACGGAAGCGTTCCTTGACGGCCAACTGTGTCGAGTGTATTTCTTTGAATCTGCGTACTTTAAAACCACTGTCGGATACGTTGGTGGTTCTTGTTTTACCCGCGCACTGGCTCATCGACGTGTCTGCTCGGTGCCTCGGTGAGAAATGATGAAAGAAGAGGGGTGAGGTAAATTATATATAAGGAGACGGTAGTGAGGGTCAAGAAATAAAATATAATAAAATTTGGTAAGTTTTTGTTTATTAGTCAAACTATTTGTACAAAAATGTTACGCACAGCGTTACATTTTTTTATTTTCTAAGTATTTGAGCTCGAGTAAGTGATTTTCAAAAATTTGACGTAGATTATGCAGACCGAAGGCCAGAATTTCGTTTAATGCTAATTTTAAAGTATCGTTGGGCTGATCTGATTTAACACATTTTCTAAATATTGACATTCCTTCCATAATTTATCGGTGATATACGTTTTTAAGGAAAAAATATATAAATTAATTTATTCTTATAATGTTAAATTTTAATTTTAATTTTTCTACTATTAGAAAACAAAAAATTATCTTTCTTAAAAATATACTTCTTTTTTTTTACATTGATAATTTTACAAATAATGATCTTTCGTTTTCAGTATATAAAATGTATTATATTACGCTAAATTATGTTATTCCTAATTGTCTAATTTGTAATTATTACTTTTCGGATTATATCATTTAGAATCATGATAATCGCAAATATGTCATTCGCAATTATGTAATTCTGAACAATGTTTTTCGGATATTCGGTATTCAAAAAAATTAAACATTTATTAATTTAGCTTTTCGTTATTGGACTTCTCCCAATAACGCGTCGTTTTTTCGACAGTCTCGCGAGAACGATTTCAAGAATCGCTGTAGACTGTACCCGCGAAACATTTGATGTAGAAACATGATGCTGTGTTTTCCGTAACATGTGGAATCGAGACTGCAATTTGCTGTCGCTCCATTGGAGATATTTGCAATTTTTTACGATGCGTTGTAGTTGATGGTTCGAGTACTATCGTCTCTATACCTTCGTCGTCCTCTGCGTCATCGTATTCATAGGCGGAGGTCTCTTGTCCGTTCACCTCGTCTCGTGACTCTATCGAATCGTTGAATCCGCTCCAGATGTTGTTACAGCGCCATTTGTCTTTGTACAATTGGTTTCTCTGCGCATCGAAGAAAGCGCCAAGTTCGCACGACACAGCTCTGAACCCCCCCCCCCCCCCCGCTTAGGTGTGATGGGAGGACACGGCACTCACCCCACCCACCCTGTAGTCCAGTGATTCCCTAGGCTTCTGATAGTCGGCAGATCTCTCTTCTGCTCTACGTCCCTAAGTCCCACTCCGCATTCGCCCAGGGTTATGCCTGTGGAACGGGGAAAACCTGTGGCCAAACCTATACCAGGGTAAATGTCAATTAGGAAAACCCGTTCCGGAGTGGGTCAGTATATTGATAATACTCAAATTAGATGCCCAAGTCACATTTCGTAGGCATGAGCACCAAATTTGCCATTCTCATACCTCCCGCTTACTTTGTTGATTGTGGAGAAAAACACCTAAGAGATCAGGGAAGCGTCGCAACTGCCAGCGCGGTCACCCATCCAAGTAGTGTCCACGCCGAAAGTTGCTTAAGCTTCCCGACCGCCCGAGGTGCATTTCCACCACTCCGCCAAAGCGTCGGTGCCGTCTTCTTCTTTCTTTTACCGCTTATACGCACTCGTGCGCTGTCTCCATTTTATCGAGTCGTTCGCCGTGTAAATCAGTCGCTTTGATCCAGGAGTTGAATTTTTTGGATACCCGATCCACTTTACCATTAGCTGGTTCTTTGCTCCTCGTCCTCTGCTCTGGAGTACGCGTTCGATTTTGAACGTTTGCTCGTTGTTCAGCCTTTCTTTGCCAACAAGCGCTAGTTCCTCGGTGTAAGAGAAGCCGTCGATGCGTTCTCAGTTTAAGTCCTGCAGCTCGTATGTGTCGAGTCCCTGACGATTGGAGACGCGGTACACTCTGAAAAGCTCCTCGCTGTAGTTTTTCTCGTAACCTTCCGCGAAGGTCCCCTTGGACCGACTGATACAAACCAGATCGTTGCAGTAATATTTAGGATAACCAACAATTCTACTCCTCTGTGCGCGTTTTGCTAGATTTTCACGAGCTCTCGCCGCGTTGCTTAAATTAACCTCAACGGGTCTCATCCGTGTACCCGAGTGAACGGAATTGTTGTATCCTTTGACAATGTCTTGAATAATGTTGATGTACCTTTGCGAATTTTTGTGCGTAAAGTACCGCCACATACGCTCTCTGAGAGTGCGATTGGGACACTCGACTACCGCTGCTTTCACATCGGGTTTGCGAGCCAATCTGTAACGTATACCCCGCGCGTCGAGAAAGCGTTGCAGGGCGCAACCCACAAATTCTTATCCTCTATCCGTTTGTAGATTCAAAGGCCTTTGCAACTGTACTAGCGCTCTTGTCGCGCAACGGTTCGATCCATGCAAATTTGCTCAACACGTCGTTCATGTCGTCCACGTTGTAACACAAATGGGGAAATTTCCTGCGCATGGGGCGATGAAGAGTCCTGATTCGTCAGCCACTCGTATACTCTTTTTCTCTCTTCCTTAGCGTTCGTCAATGATTTCCTCCGAGTATTTATGCATGATTTTTCTATTGCTATCGACCAGCAGAACAGTCGAGGTTGAGCCGACCGTTCTCTCGTGATACGTCACATCGGCAGTGTATTCGATACTGCCGCGCGCTTCGGTTCGATGTTCGTCACAGGTGTGCGTATTTTTCATTTGGCAGAATTCAAGGGTGCCTTCAGTCTCCCGGCAATCTTTAATATCTCCTTGTTTTCGATTATTACGTGGGTACCTCGTCGGGCAATGTCTTTTTGCGCAAGCTGTCGTTGATTATGATCTGACCTGTAAAGTTTGTTAAAAATACCCTACTTACGAGAGGTGCTAGAAGCAAATGTAGAAAGGAACCACCGTGCTGTATACGCTCTTTTTTTTTCTTCTCCACCCCGCCAAGTCCCTCGTGTTCTCGATTAATTTTCTCAAGATAATCTTGTGTCTTTTGAGCTTGCTCTTTTCGGAATCTCGTAAAGGTACCACACCGTGTAGCACGTTGAGCGCGCACTCACAGATGCATTTAACGAGCGCGTGATTAGACCTGCGTAGGTGCGCGTCACGCCGACGACTATCCGCGTGACAGAGAGCGTTCAAAAGAGCTACCTGCTTTTTCGTGAAACTCTTTCCGGGTGTAACGATGGCCCTGTGCCTTCTGCTGATTAAATCGCGCAACAATATTGCCGGAGCCATCGTTGTTTCTCGACTAAAGCTGACTCCGAGAGAGGTCTAATATTTATCGCGTCAGCGGTGTTTAGACAAGTAAACGTATTGCCGTGAATCCTCGGGAAATATGAGCGTTCTGAATCGAAACTCGTCGGGAGTATCCTGTTTCAGATCCAGTAAGACCCTATTGAAAAATCTTACGTAAGATCTTACGTAGGTTCTCCTTTGGGAAAAATATTTGGCGTGATAAAGATAACGCTGATGTTTTTGTGATGACAGCCTTTGGTGAACAAGTCGAGAACAGTAGAGTTGAAAAATTCGTGCATGAGGTCGTCGAGTGCGATCAGCTTTTCTTTCTCGTTGTCTCGCGAGTAGTCGATCGCCTGTGGTAAGCCCTCTTTAAATTCCACGATGGAGCGCGTTCTGTCGTTTACTCGAAACTCGCGGCGATACGCTTCCTGCCACTCGGCGTAATAGAACAGAACCCGATCGAAACGAGCGTTACAAATTCGCGTTAGGTTGTTTATGAAACGCTTGACAAACACGGTTTTTCCACACATTGTCGGACCCGACACAATGCAGGTAAAAGGATGTTTCCACCGCATGTCCATGACGGATACTGATGAACGATACAACTCGCCGGGTTAAGCTATCCAGCTAGAAGCTAGCTGATTTCCCGCAAAAGCTAGCCGATTCGCGCGGGGTTGACCAGTTCGCTCTCGCTGGTTACCGAACTACATCCATGGGTAATAAATGTAGTAGTCACGTATAGTTTTTCAAAAAATTTTATTTACATTCATTCTTTGTAACCATAAGGTAGCGAGAGTTTGCTAGAAACGTAGCGACTCTTTATAAGAACAACGCTACACGTTTTGAATTCAAGGTGCGTTAAAACCTCGTGATGTTTGGTACGTCGAATAGCGTTAAATTTAACATTTATTTCATTTTTACCCGTTGCACTGTCAGCGGCGGCTTTTTATTCGTCTTGTTCGTTGTTGACGAAAACAGTTTTTTTGACGAGATCTTTTATACTGTCGAAATTTATTTTAATAGAAATATTATAATTTAACGTTGTTCCACTCACTTTACAGTATTCGGCTACCTCTCCAGCGGGAGTTATTGCGCGAAAAGCATAAAACTTTGGAGCGTACGATATCAAACTCTCGATAAAAGTACCATTTCCACACGATTTCAGCTCGTCCGTCATATCACAGAGTAAATTACCTAACGGGGGTTCATACTCCGAAGCATCGTTGCCTCTCTTTACAAATATACAAGAGTCCGTGTCGCAGGACAATACGCGTCGACCTAATTTTTCTAGGTAATTGTACAATTTGAGTCGCGCTTGAGCGGTCGTGTAGACAGCGTTCACCACGTTGGTGTTGGGCGCCGCCGTCACCGCCTGCTCCCTAAAACACCAAGTAGCGTACAACACATCTTCGGTTACTCGCAGCATTCCCGTAATTTCTTTGTCAGAGGTCGTAAAAGTTGTAAGAGCGCCTCCCGCGTTTTGACTATCATCGTCTGCATCAAGTTGCTGCGCTGCGGAAACTTTCGCCAAAACGAATTCAGACATAGTTTAGCCATAGCGCGCAAACCGGGGTTCTTTTCATCTTTCTCGCGATCCAGCACGATACCCTCGTCGCGCTCGTATTCGGTTAGATATTCGCTCTTGGCTTCCTTACTCGTGCAGCGCAAGGGCCAGCCGCTAGCCCCTTGTTTAATTTTTAAAAATGCATTTATGCAGTCGGTGAGTAATCCACCTCTACCCGTAACGTCGATTTGCGTTGTTTCGTATTACCAGATCACTTAAATCTCGGTTATTTTGTAACCCAACTAGAGGGCTTTGCGAAACTCATCCGACACCCTCTTTATGATTAGAATCCCCGTTGTACACCTCTTCGCAATAAGATTGATAGAGAGGAAAGCGAAGACGTTTGTGCATTTTTATGGGAAGCAACGTTAAGTACAAGTCGGGAGGTGCTAGAATTTTACACTTTACCAAACTTTCCACACGCGTCAGTTCGTTTAAAGTGGGACCTGTCAGTTCCTCGCACTCTCTACCTACAAAGATTCGCGGATGTTTGATTGGATATTTACCGCGCTTGCACACATACGGATACAGCTAGCAAATATTGGTGTACTTTATTTTTTCGCTGCTTCGGACCTTTTAGTACGGTACAAAGTTTTCCGTACGACCACCAAAGAAGGCATCGCACGGATTGAGCGTTACACACGACTGTTGAATTATATACATTTATTATTGCCCAAAATGAATATTGAAACTAGATTATTATGCAACCCATATACAATGTGCACGAGGGTTGCAAAGTTTGCGTGTAATACATTTCACACGCGCTACGACTTGAAGCCGGAGTATCCCCATGTAAGTGCCTTGCGCGACACGCGCTGATGCTGCCACTCATCCGCTGGACTCTGAAGGAGTCGCATCGCATAGCGAGCCCTTGGGGCGTTTTGTAAGCTATTTGTAGTCTTGTATCTACTAAATATATTACTTTTCTTTCTTAACCACTACTCCAAGTATTTCTGATTTCATCAGTTTTCCCAACATGGTAGCAGAGCGTGGTTGCTCAAGGTAACTGGGTGGATAAGGATACTTGGGTAGTTTAAGTGCCGTGATAAGTACTGAAGTGAAAAGTCGAGAGCACGAAGGAACGCTCGAGGCAAAGGAAGAAGAGAAGACGACAGTGATAAAGCAACAGATAAAGTTTAAACACGAAGGAACGTTCAAGACTAATCAAGAAGACAAAATGGCCGGAAAAAGTGAAATTACGATTCCAGTATTTAATGGACAAGACTACAACATGTGGAGGAAGAGAGTTTCCATGTATCTAAAATTTAAAAAATGTGATGAAGTAATACAAAGAGCAAAAATTGCAACAGTTAAAGAGGATTGGGATGAAAAAGATCTAAAAGCAGTGAACTACATTTACAGTGCTATCTCGAACAAGCAGTTGGAATTTGTATGCGAGGAGGAAACATCTCAACAGCGTACGAAATAGTGAAGAAACTAGATAGTTTACATTTGAGAGAATCTACAGCTTTACAAATTGTGTATAGAAATAAACTGGAGAAAATGAGGCTTGATAAGTATAGTGACTCAGCATTATTCTTTAGTGAATTTGAGAAGCTGATAAATGAGTTGAAAAGTGCAGGTGCGACGTTAAAAGAAAAAGAAAAATTAAATTACATGCTAAACACGTTGCCAGAATCATACAGTTATATAGGTGATTTGATAGACACTTTAAAAGAAGAAGATCAAACGACTGACTATGTAAAGAATAAAATAAAGTTAGCTGAATTGAAACATCAGAAGGACTATAAAGAGAGAACGACCAATGCATTTACGGCAAACAAGGATGGATGCTACAAATGTGGAAAGAAAGGACATTTCGCACGAGAGTGTCAAAATGGCGGCCAAGCGGGACGCAACGGCGGATCATGGCGTGGTTTAACACGTGGCAGAGGACGCGGTGGATCCGAAAGAGGCAGCTACGGCAGAGGGCAAGGCAGAGGACAGCGAAATCAACAAGAAGCGGGTACGAGCGAGCAAAACAGTGGCGGACCGAGTGCTTGGGTAGCACCGGTGCACGCGGCACAAAGTAACGGAAATAGGTTAGATAAAGGTGAAATTAAATGGTTACTCGATAGTGGTTGCTCGGATCACATTATTAATGATGATAGGTATTTTGAAAAATTTGTTGATTTAAGAGAACCTATACACATTTATTTAGGAGATAATAGATCGATAAAAGCAACAAAAATTGGAAATGTTATTAGTTACTTTAATGCGTTTGGGAAAATGAATGAAGTAAACATTAGTAATGTTCTTTACGCGAAAGAAATGAATGCAAACTTAATAAGTTATGCAAAATTAATGAAAAAGAATAGTATCATTTCAAAACAAAATTTAACGAAAATTATTGATGAGAAAAATAACATTATAGCAGTAGTAATTGAAAAGAAAGAAATTTTACATTTGCCGAGTAAATTGAATAAGAAAGAAAATTTTGTAAACAGTGCCGAACGGAAAAATAACACGAGTCAAAAGGAGAGATGGCACAGAATGTTAGGTCACGTAAACTTTAGTTATCTGAACACATTAAGTAAACAGCAATTATTAACGGGTATTCCAAAAGAATTTGAGACGGAATATATGAAGTGTAGAACTTGTATACAAAACAAAATGTGTAATAAATCCTTCGAGAATAATCGAACTAAAGCTAGAGAAATTTTAGAAATTATTCATACAGATATGTGCGGCCCATTTACAATTACGGGTTTTAACGGACGAAATTTTTTTGTTTCTTTCATTGATGATTCCAGTAAGATTGCGCAAATTCATTGCATAAAAACGAAAAATGAGGTTATCGACTGTTTGGTTAAATTTGTTAATGAATGTGAAAATTTAACAGGTAAAAGAGTAAAAAAAATAAGATGTGATAACGGAAAGGAATATTTAAATAATACGTTTTATATGTTCGCTAGAGAAAAGGGCATTATTCTGAATAATCGTCCTGCATATGTTCATGAATTAAATGGTACTGCGGAACGATTCAACAGAACATTTATGGATATGGCGCGTTGTTTACTTGCAGAGGCACAAGTACACAAAAGATTTTGGCCTGAAATAGTTTGCGCAGCTTCATACTTGAAGAATAGGACATTAGCTAATACTATTGAAAGGAAAACACCTTTTGAAATATTTTTTAGAAAAAAGCCAGATGTTAAGCACTTACGATTGTATGGTAGTAAAGTTTTTGTACGAGTTCCAGAACAAAAACGAATGTCTAAATGGGATAAGAAATCTGAAATGGGAACTTTGTTAGGATATAACGAGGTCGGTTATAGAGTTCTTATAAATAATAAAATAATTGTAGCAAGACATGTTGATATAGTAGAAAAGGATGTAAAATGTGTAGGTCTCGACGAAAACGAGAACGATTTTATTTTTCCTTCTACTTCTTCTTTCGAGAAGAGAAGAGGAATTAAAGATGAGTGTGAGAGTGAAGGTGATGATAATGTTTTTGAAAGCGCGGATAAATCAGAAAATCAAGAAAATGAAACAGAAAGTAAAAATAATGAAAGTACCAAAGTAAATATTCCACGTAGATCTGCGCGTGAAAGGAAAAATACTGTAAGGTATCCAGATTTGGAAAGTTATAATGTATTTGTAAATTGTACTAGAATAGATACGCCTTGTACATTTGAGGAGGCGATGAATAGTAAAGATAATACAAATTGGAAAAAAAACTATGGATAAAGAGATAGAATGAATAAATAAAAATAAAACTTGGAAACTAGTTGAATGAGTAGAAAATAAAAAAGTCCTAGATGTAAAATGGGTATATACTAGTAAAGCAAACGGTAGATTTAAAGCGAGATTAGTTGTAGAGGTCAAACGCTAAAAATTTTATTTCCTTATTGTTGCCAGAATGCCTTAATTATTGAACAAATGTATGTTGAAACTGCCTTTTTAAATGGTAAAGTGACTACGGAGGTATATGTTAATCAACCAAAAGGATATGAGGATGGTACGAAAAGATTATTAAAATTATCAAAAGCTTTGTATGGTTTGAGAGAAAGTCCAAGAGACTGGTACGAGTGTTTTTAATGAATATGTGATTAAATTAGGTTTTAAGAAAAATAATGCAGAACTATGTTTGTATGTACTTGATGAAGAAGAAGACACTATTTACTTATTAATTAATGTTGATGATTTATTGATATGCAGTAAAAATGTAAGTAAGATCCAAAGAATTAAGAAATTATTATCAGATAGGTTTAAAATGAAAGATTTAGGCAAGATAAAAGAATATCTTGGAATTAATGTAAATTATAATTATAAAACTTGTGAGATGAATTTAAATCAAACAAATTACATAGAGTTTTAAGCGAGAAATTATCTAATACAAAATAGTAAATTATATAACACACCTATGGAAACGAATTTAAAACTTAAAAAAATTGAAGAAAGCGAATGTAATTTGAAATACAGAAATTTGATAGGCGCATTGTTATATATAAGTTCATGTACTTGACCTGATATAAGTTGTAACATTCGGGTTTCTTACGGGGTAGGAGGAGGTATTCCGTTTGCTCCAGAACTCAATACGTTAAGGTGCACTACTCGCGAACAGGCTCAGTACGCCTGTTAAAACCCCAAGTTGTCACGCTCAATACACGTACAATACTATTATTATGGAATGAGCTCAATGCGCTCACAAACCCCTTGCGCGGCACTTTTAATCATAATACAGACTTTTATACTAGACGGAAATAATCAATCACTGATAAATATATTTACACTTATATTAAGTTTTTATTCATTGTAAAAAATAAAAAATAAAACAAATACAAAGATAAATGTCGCCAACTATTATTTTTATCTGAGCGCGCTCATTGCTTATAAACTAGTAGGGCTTCGCCCTGCCCTCCGCCTTGGTAAGTCTATAACAAAGGAAAAAGAAAGAAAATAAATATAAACGGTTATCGCACGCAAATATCGCTTTCTTAACACAGGTCGTGGCAAGCCCAATTGTACGCACTCATTACGTGCGACAATCTCCCCTTAGGGTTGGAGCTCGGCTCAGTGCGCCAAGTGGACTGACTTGACAATTAGCTCTCGCTCACTACGAGCCTCTCGACTCGAGGCGCGCTCGGTGGGAGACACACGTCGTCATAGCAACGTCTTCCCACGGGTGGGAAGGCGTCGCGGAGTGGGGACGCTCGGGAGCACACTTGCTCTCCGGTCGTCGCGGTCGCGCTAACGCAAGTATATATTAAATATACGCGCGTTGCGTACCGACTTTGTAATAAAGTTATTGCTTGCGCTGTCAAGCAATACCTTTGTTATAAAGTTATAGTGTAAATTACTTAAGTAGATTTCAAAATTGTTACAACGAGACACACTATAAGTATGCTTTGCGTGTATTGAAATATTTGTATTTAACAAAAGATTTAAATCTATGTTACATTTTATATATTCAAATAATTGAATTTTTAAGTTGCGTATAGTAAAAGACTCGTGTCGTAAATTTATTGTAATCACGGGGAGTTAAAAGGTAAATTAAATTAAATAATATATAATAATTAAGAATGTTATTCTTAATATTATTACATTACATCATTTGTATTAATTTCGATTTTAAAATTTATTATTATAAGAATAATATAACAAATACATGAAATATATTATAGAAAGTTATTCAGCTATTTACGAGAAGAGTGCAGACCCTCTAGATAATGATTTTACATGAAAGGTTTGGTATTAATTTCTCGTATCAAATAAAAAAATAAATTCCTTTTAGTTTGATCTCATAACTCTTTATTTAACAATAATTTTAGTTATATCGACTGAATAAAGATAATGTTCGCATGAAAAATAATTTTTGAATTTATGTTGAAAATAATTAATTTTTTAAATTTAATTGTTTAAAATCAAAAAAATTTTCATTTTTTATAACATTTTATCAATTAAATGATTATAATATAATACATTTGATTTAATATAAATAAATTTAATACAAATTTTTTTAAATATTATAAATAATAGATGACTTTTTTATAAATTAGACTTTACAGTAGATACAACACAAGGAATAGTTTTAGTTACATTAACAGATAATTACGTAAATACGTAAATAATATGTTACGAGAATAAGATGTCTTATTTTCGCCGTAGATCTACTTCATTCCTTATTCTGCCCACCTTATTTACATATTCCTACTCCTTACCGCAAGTGTCCGGCAAAGGTGCTATACTATGTCTTTTGTTATTCTGCTGCTCTAATTCTTTTAGTGTGTACTAGGCCTAATATCTAATAATTATAATTTTCGGTATGTGTTTGGATGCTTATGTTAAAAGAATGATAAAACTGGTCATTGAGAAAAAAATCGGGCGCTGTTCCTGTAAGGGATGTCCAGTTGTCCAGGAACACATAATCGGGCGCTGCTTCTGTAGACGATGTCCAGGTGCCCAGGAACAACCTCAGGATGTCGGGACGTCGTCTACAAGGCAGCGCACCCCGCATCTGGTCATTGAAAAATAAATCGGGCGCTGCTCCTGCAGGCGATGTCCAGGTGCCCAGGAACACCCTCAGAACGACAGGACGTCGTCTACAAGGCAGCCCACCCCGCACTTGGTCATTGAGAAATAAATCAGGCGCTGTTCCTGTAAGGGATGTCCAGTTGTCCAGGAACACCCTCAGGACTACGGGACGTTGTCTTTAGTGAATCCCATCACGATCTTGGTCATTAAGAAAAAAATCGGGCGCTGCTTCTGTAGACGATGTCCAGGTGCCCAGGAAACAACCTCGGGACGACGGGACGTCGTCTGAAAGGCAGCCCATTCCGCACTTGGTCATTGAGAAAAAAATCTGGCGCTGCTCCTGCAGATGATGTCCAGGTGCCCAAGAACACCCTCAGGACGACGGGTCGTCGTCTACAAGGCAGCCCACCCCGCACTTGGTCATTGAGAAATAAATCGGGCGCTGCTCCTGCAGGCGATGTCCAGGTGCCCAGGAAACAACCTCGGGACGACGGGACGTCGTCTGAAAGGCAGCCCATTCCGCACTTGGTCATTGAGAAAAAAATCTGGCGCTGCTCCTGCAGATGATGTCCAGGTGCCCAAGAACACCCTCAGGACGACGGGTCGTCGTCTACAAGGCAGCCCACCCCGCACTTGGTCATTGAGAAATAAATCGGGCGCTGCTCCTGCAGGCGATGTCCAGGTGCCCAGGAACACCGTCAGGACGACGGGACTTCGTCTACAAAGCAGCCCACCCCGCATCTGGTCATTGAAAAATAAATCGGGCGCTGCTCCTGCAGGCGATGTCCAGGTGCCCAGGAACAACCTCAGGACGTCGGGACGTCGTCTACAAGGCAGCGCACCCCGCATCTGGTCATTGAGAAATAAATCAGGCGCTGTTCCTGTAAGGGATGTCCAGTTGTCCAGGAACACCCTCAGGACGACGGGACTTCGTCTTCAAGGCAGTCCACCCTGCACTTGGTCATTGAGAAAAAAATCTGGCGCTGCTCCTGCAGATGATGTCCAGGTGCCCAAGAACACCCTCAGGACAACGGGTCGTCGTCTACAAGGCAGCCCACCCCGCACTTGGTCATTGAGAAATAAATCGGGCGCTGCTCCTGCAGGCGATGTCCAGGTGCCCAGGAACACCGTCAGGACGACGGGACTTCGTCTACAAAGCAGCCCACCCCGCATCTGGTCATTGAAAAATAAATCGGGCGCTGCTCCTGCAGGCGATGTCCAGGTGCTCAGGAACACCCTCAGGACGACGGGACTTCGTCTTCAAGGCAGTCCACCCCGCACTTGGTCATTGAGAAAAAAATCTGGCGTTGCTCCTGCAGATGATGTCCAGGTGCCCAAGAACACCCTCAGGACGACGGGTCGTCGTCTACAAGGCAGCCCACCCCTCACTTGGTCATTGAGAAATAAATCAGGCGCTGATCCTGTAAGGGATGTCCAGTTGTCCAGGAACACATAATCGGGCGCTGCTTCTGTAGACGATGTCCAGGTGCCCAGGAACAACCTCAGGACGTCGGGACGTCGTCTACAAGGCAGCGCACCCCGCATCTGGTCATTGAAAAATAAATCGGGCGCTGCTCCTGCAGGCGATGTCCAGGTGCCCAGGAACACACTCAGAACGACAGGACGTCGTCTACAAGGCAGCCCACCCCGCACTTGGTCATTGAGAAATAAATCAGGCGCTGTTCCTGTAAGGGATGTCCAGTTGTCCAGGAACACCCTCAGGACGACGGGACTTCGTCTTCAAGGCAGTCCACCCTGCACTTGGTCATTGAGAAATAAATCAGGCGCTGTTCCTGTAAGGGATGTCCAGTTGTCCAGGAACACATAATCGGGCGCTGCTACTGTAGACGATGTCCAGGTGCCCAGGAACAACCTCAGGATGTCGGGACGTCGTCTACAAGGCAGCGCACCCCGCATCTGGTCATTGAAAAATAAATCGGGCGCTGCTCCTGCAGGCGATGTCCAGGTGCCCAGGAACCCCCTCAGAACGACAGGACGTCGTCTACAAGGCAGCCCACCCCGCACTTGGTCATTGAGAAATAAATCAGGCGCTGTTCCTGTAAGGGATGTCCAGTTGTCCAGGAACACCCTCAGGACTACGGGACGTTGTCTTTAGTGAATCCCATCACGATCTTGGTCATTAAGAAAAAAATCGGGCGCTGCTTCTGTAGACGATGTCCAGGTGCCCAGGAAACAACCTCTGGACGACGGGACGTCGTCTGAAAGGCAGCCCATTCCGCACTTGGTGATTGAGAAAAAAATCTGGCGCTGCTCCTGCAGATGATGTCCAGGTGCCCAAGAACACCCTTAGGACGACGGGTCGTCGTCTACAAGGCAGCCCACCCCGCACTTGGTCATTGAGAAATAAATCGGGCGCTGCTCCTGCAGGCGATGTCCAGGTGCCCAGGAACACCGTCAGGACGACGGGACTTCGTCTACAAAGCAGCCCACCCCGCATCTGGTCATTGAAAAATAAATCGGGCGCTGCTCCTGCAGGCGATGTCCAGGTGCCCAGGAACAACCTCAGGACGTCGGGAAGTCGTCTACAAGGCAGCGCACCCCGCATCTGGTCATTGAGAAATAAATCAGGCGCTGTTCCTGTAAGGGATGTCCAGTTGTCCAGGAACACCCTCAGGACGACGGGACTTCGTCTTCAAGGCAGTCCACCCTGCACTTGGTCATTGAGAAAAAAATCTGGCGCTGCTCCTGCAGATGATGTCCAGGTGCCCAAGAACACCCTCAGGACGACGGGTCGTCGTCTACAAGGCAGCCCACCCCGCACTTGGTCATTGAGAAATAAATCGGGCGCTGCTTCCTGCAGGCGATGTCCAGGTGCCCAGGACACCGTCAGGACGACGGGACTTCGTCTACAAAGCAGCCCACCCCGCATCTGGTCATTGAAAAATAAATCGGGCGCTGCTCCTGCAGGCGATGTCCAGGTGCTCAGGAACACCCTCAGGACGACGGGACTTCGTCTTCAAGGCAGTCCACCCCGCACTTGGTCATTGAGAAAAAAATCTGGCGTTGCTCCTGCAGATGATGTCCAGGTGCCCAAGAACACCCTCAGGACGACGGGTCGTCGTCTACAAGGCAGCCCACCCCTCACTTGGTCATTGAGAAATAAATCAGGCGCTGATCCTGTAAGGGATGTCCATTTTCCAGGAACACATAATCGGGCGCTTTTTGTAGACGATTCCAGGTGCCCAGGACAACCTCAGGACGTCGGGACGTCGTCTACAAGGCAGCGCACCCCGCATCTGGTCATTGAAAAATAAATCGGGCGCTGCTCCTGCAGGCGATGTCCAGGTGCCCAGGAACACCCTCAGAAACGACAGGACGTCGTCTACAAGGCAGCCCACCCCGCACTTGGTCATTGAGAAATAAATCAGGCGCTGTTCCTGTAAGGGATGTCCAGTTGTCCAGGAACACCCTCAGGACGACGGGACTTCGTCTTCAAGGCAGTCCACCCTGCACTTGGTCATTGAGAAATAAATCAGGCGCTGTTCCTGTAAGGGATGTCCAGTTGTCCAGGAACACCCTCAGGACGACGGGACTTCGTCTTCAAGGCAGTCCACCCTGCACTTGGTCATTGAGAAAAAAATCTGGCGCTGCTCCTGCAGATGATGTCCAGGTGCCCAAGAACACCCTCAGGACAACGGGTCGTCGTCTACAAGGCAGCCCACCCCGCACTTGGTCATTGAGAAATAAATCGGGCGCTGCTCCTGCAGGCGATGTCCAGGTGCCCAGGAACACCGTCAGGACGAACGGGACTTCGTCTACAAAGCAGCCCACCCCGCATCTGGTCATTGAAAAATAAATCGGGCGCTGCTCCTGCAGGCGATGTCCAGGTGCTCAGGAACACCCTCAGGACGACGGGACTTCGTCTTCAAGGCAGTCCACCCCGCACTTGGTCATTGAGAAAAAAATCTGGCGTTGCTCCTGCAGATGATGTCCAGGTGCCCAAGAACACCCTCAGGACGACGGGTCGTCGTCTACAAGGCAGCCCACCCCTCACTTGGTCATTGAGAAATAAATCAGGCGCTGATCCTGTAAGGGATGTCCAGTTGTCCAGGAACACAATAATCGGGCGCTGCTTCTATAGACGATGTCCAGGTGCCCAGGAACAACCTCAGGACGTCGGGACGTCGTCTACAAGGCAGCGCACCCCGCATCTGGTCATTGAAAAATAAATCGGGCGCTGCTCCTGCAGGCGATGTCCAGGGTGCCCAGGGAACACCCTCAGAACGACAGGACGTCGTCTACAAGGCAGCCCACCCCGCACTTGGTCATTGAGAAATAAATCAGGCGCTGTTCCTGTAAGGGATGTCCAGTTGTCCAGGAACACCCTCAGGACGACGGGACTTCGTCTTCAAGGCAGTCCACCCTGCACTTGGTCATTGAGAAATAAATCAGGCGCTGTTCCTGTAAGGGATGTCCAGTTGTCCAGGAACACCCTCAGGACGACGGGACTTCGTCTTCAAGGCAGTCCACCCTGCACTTGGTCATTGAGAAAAAAATCTGGCGCTGCTCCTGCAGATGATGTCCAGGTGCCCAAGAACACCCTCAGGACAACGGGTCGTCGTCTACAAGGCAGCCCACCCCGCACTTGGTCATTGAGAAATAAATCGGGCGCTGCTCCTGCAGGCGATGTCCAGGTGCCCAGGAACACCGTCAGGACGACGGGACTTCGTCTACAAAGCAGCCCACCCCGCATCTGGTCATTGAAAAATAAATCGGGCGCTGCTCCTGCAGGCGATGTCCAGGTGCCCAGAACC
>JACCID010000476.1:0-55953 GCA_018906775.1 Sycophila sp. Sp_5 | reverse complement strand
TTAATTTAGTCCATCTGTGGGAGATGCAAGGGATGAGAAATTCTTAGAGGCTTTCACACAACATCATTCACCGATTATAAACCGATAATACAAGGTCTTTTTGGACTTAGAGGTGGATAATAAACGAAAAGAGCCGAAATTTTCCAATAACTCTCTAGCAAAAATTAATCTAGCTACTTCCCAGCTGCGATGCAAGGGATGGGAAATGCGGGAAATGCGGGAAAAAGTGGGTAGAAAAAAACTGACTAAGTTCTGAAAATTTTTAAAGTGCGTTTCTGAAAAAATCATAATAAGGACCTAGTCAGAAATGTCTTTCAGACGATTCTGAGTCGATTGAGCTATACTTTTTTTTCGAAAATTTTTTTGAAAAATCGACCAAGTGTCAGAAATTTCCCAAGTGACCTTTGGAAAAAGTGCAAAATAGGACCATGCTAGAAATGCGTTTCAGACGATTCTCAGTCGATTGAGCTATACTTTTTTTTCAAAAATTTTTTTGAAAAATCGACCAAGTGTCAGAAATTTCCCAAGTGACCTTTGAAAAAAGTGCAAAATAGGACCATGCTAGAAATGCGTTTCAGACGATTCTGAGTCGATTGAGCTATACTTTTTTTTCGAAATTTTTTTTGAAAAATCGACCAAGTGTCAGAAATTTCCAGTGACCTTTGGAAAAAGTGCAAAATAGGACCATGCTGGAAATGTGTTTCGGACGATTTTGAGTCGATTGAGCTATACGTGTAGAGTACTTTTTTTGGGAATGCACTTTGGATAAATAGTCTAAGGTTTGTTAACAAAATCGTTCTGGGCATTATCGTTGTACTCGGCGAGAGCTATAAATTGCGCTAGGTACGGTAAATAGAGATCTTCTTTATCGACAGTAGGTAACTTGCCTTCAAGTTGTTTCTAGTTATTGGATGGATGAAACACTGGGTTATTGGAATTTCGGGTTATTGGAGGAAAGAGTTATTGCAATTTTGGGTTTAGTGGACCAATGAGTTATTGGAATTTGGGGATATACAGTTATTGGGTTCTAAAAAATGTTGGTCATCGGGAGTCGTGTGCACCGTCATCCTATAACCCGAGATACGGTGTTTCGCTGACAAAAAATAGTGGGACCATGACTTGCTCAGTTTTCAATTCCAAAATTGAAAAACAATTAGACATCCCCCTTGGTTATGGGCCGAGAATCCCGCCGCCGCCGCCGACTGTCGCCAACTTTCAAACCCCGTTAGCGGGGGTGGGTACGATTTGTTAAGAAAATCGTTCTGCGCATTTTTATTGTACTCGGCGAGAGCTGTAATTTGGGCTAAGTCCGGGCGACCTTCGCCGAAAAATGCCCTTAGGATCGGCACTGGAAAGCAGGCGGCTGTTGCCAGCAAGGCGAACCCCGAGGTCTCGTATGATGACCCCTACGCCGAAAAATGCCCAACTAAAAAAGTAATCCTCCCTCGATGCGTAGGAAGCCTAATGACAGATAGCATTTACGTTTAAAAAAAATAACCCTCCCTCCGTGCGTAGGAGGCCTAATGACAGATCGCATTTAAATTTAAAAAAAAATAACCCTCCCTCGATGCGTAGAAAGCCTAATGACAGATCGCATTTACGTTTAAAAAAAATAACCCTCCCTCGATGCGTAGGAAGCATAATGACAGATCGCATTTAAACTTAAAAAAAAAATAACCCTCCCTCGATGCGTAGAAAGCATAATGACAGATCGCATTTACGTTTAAAAAAAATAACCCTCCCTCGATGCATAGGAAGCGTAATGACAGATCGCATTTGATTTGAGTCGATTTAGCTATACCTGTAGAGTACTTTTTTGGGGATTTTTTTTTTGATAAATTGACTAAGTGCCGAAAATTTTCAAAGTGCGTTTCGGAAAAAATCAAAAATAGGACCATGTCAGAAATGTTTTTCAGACGATTCTGAGTCGATTGAGCTATACCTGTAGAGTACTTTTTTGGGGAATGCTCTTTGATAATTTGGGTATCGATAATTTTCAAAGTGCTACTTCGGAAAAAATCGAAAATAGGACCATGTTAGAAATGTGTTTTGGACGATTTTGAGTCGATTGAGCTATACGTGTAGTACAACTTTTTTTGGGAATGCACTTTGGATAAATTGTCTAAGTATCCAAATTTCCAAAAGTAACGCAGGCGCAAGTGACCTCAAAGGTACTAATCCATTAAAAAATGATAGAAAAATGATTAAAAACGGCCGAAAATGAGTTTAAAGTCATTTTGCTATAGGTTCATTACTGGTTCATTGGAATAACCCTATAGAAGCCACCGTTAAAAAAAGGTAAAACCGGTCTAAAAACTCTTTAAATGTTGTCTACAGTCGATTTTGAGACATTCTGGAGTTGACCCCGTGGAGATCCTATAGAACCTCAAAGGTACTAATCCATTAAAAAATGATAGAAAAATGATTAAAAACGGCCGAAAATGAGTTTAAAGTCATTTTGCTATAGGTTCATTACTGGTTCATTGGAATAACCCTATAGAAGCCACCGTTAAAAAAAGGTAAAACCGGTCTAAAAACTCTTTAAATGTTGTCTACAGTCGATTTTGAGACATTCTGGAGTTGACCCCGTGGAGATCCTATAGAACCCTCCCTCCATGCATAAACCTCATAGGAGGAGCAATGACAAACCGCATTTCAATTTAAAAAAAAATAACCCTCCCTCCATGCATAGGAAGCGTAATGGCAGATCGCATTTTACGTTAAATGCCCATTTATTAGATTATTGGGATTTTTGTTTATTGCGATATTGGGATTTGTTTATATTCAGTTATTAGCATTTTTACTGTTACTTTGGATTTGAATTATTGCGAATTAGATTTTTTGTGAACGAGGGTTATTGAGTTATTTGGAATATGGGTTATTGGGAATTTGAGTTATTGCGATTTTCAGATATAGACAATGTGGGTTATTTGTATTTGGGCTTAGGGGTCATTTGCGTTTTTGGTAATATGGGGTATTGACAAGTTCGGGTTAGTGGATTGTTGGAATTTTCAATTAATATGATTTTATCAACAACTCAATAAAACATTATTCCCGAGAATGTGACTTATACGATTCGACCTATATGCTTTGATTTGATTTGATCCCCATTCACGTGTAATTGAGCAAATAACTTATAATGTTGTTTAACATGAATCAATAAAGTTAACGTTTGAGAATCATTAAAACGTCCAATTTAGCGACAAAGCGTAATATATATATGTTTTTTTTTTTAATCAATGACTACTTTACCGACCCTAACATAATTTTGGTGTTTTGGTATTAAAATACAAGTATTCTTTAACGCCAGTCGATGAGTAATCTATACTCTGATGATAAAACAGTGCCTTTTCTTTACCGACGTTAGTTAAGTAACCGACAGTCTTATGGTAAAACAGTGCCATTTGATTACCGACGGTCGATAAAAACGCACGCTCGTCTGATACAATAGGGAGCTTCCTTACCGACAGTCGGTAACCAGTTCTACTTTTGAGTTTTTACGCTAATTCTTAATTTTCATTTTCTTCTTTTTCTTCTTCTTCTTCTTACCAAAACCCCCCTCTTTTCACACCCCATATCACAAAAAACCCTCTTTTTAATCGCCCGCTTAAGATTCTAGGATAGTGGTCATTTGTGGAAATTGGTGTTATAGTAGTTGGCTTAAAATTGTTAGTCTGCGAAAATAGTAAATACAGCTCGCGCTTCGCGCTCGCGAAAAACACTTGGGGAGGTGAAAGTCAAACAGGAAGTAAAAATGGAGAAAAAACAAAAAAAAAAAACAAAATAAAATTGGAAAAAGTTGAAAAATAACAATGAAACTTGGAAAAATTAAGTACAGCTCGCGCTTCGCGCTCGCAAAAACACTTGAAAAGGCGAAAATCAAACAGGAAGTAAAAATGTAAAAAAAAAAAAGAAATAAAATAAAATTGGAAAAAGTTGAAAATAAACAATGAAACTTGGAAAAATTAAGTACAGCTCGCGCTTCGCGCTCGCAAAAACACTTGAGGAGGCGAAAATCAAAGAGGAAGTAAAAATGTAAAAAAAAAAAAAAAAAAAAATAAAATAAAATAAAATTGGAAAAAGTTGAAAAAAAACAATGAAACTTGGAAAAATTAAGTACAGCTCGCGCTTCGCGCTCGCTCGGTTTAAAAATTCAAAGCGTCCGCCATTTTGAATGTAGCGTATACAGCGGGGTCAAAGCGGTGTCAGATTGTAGATTAGGCTCTTCTGAAGCGTGCAGTTTCAGTCCTGTATGGATACGATCAAAATTGAGACGTGCAGCCCGATTTAAAAATTTAAAGCGTCCGCCATTTTGAATGTAGCGTATACAGCGGGGTCAAAGCGGTGTCAGATTGTAGATTAGGCTCTTCTGAAGCGTGCAGTTTCAGTCCTGTATGGATACGATCAAAATTGTGACGTGCAGCCTCTTTTTAAATTTTAAAAAGCGGCTGCACGCTAGGGATTTCATTTCTCGAGGGTAAGACCAGTTTCATCGTGTAGAGCGTCGAAAAATACAAAAAAAAAAACCGCTTCAAAAATTTCCTACAGAAAAGTGACCCCTCAACACAACACAATAAGGCAATAAGCAATAAGCAATAAGGCAATAAGCCAATAAGCCAATAAGCCAATAAGCCAATAAGGCAATAAGGCAATAAGGCAATAAGGCAATAAGGCAATAACCAATAACCAATAACCCAATACCATAACCCAATAACCCACAAATTGGGTTATTGGGTTATCCTTAGGCTTGTGAATTCCAGCATTACCAGGGAAATTCCAGGAATTTTCATGACTTCTATTAATTTTCAGGTAATTTCCAGGAACTTTCAGAATTTCCAGGAATTTTCGGGATTTCCAGGAATTTTCGGGATTTCCAAGAATTTTCAGAATTTCCAGGAATTTTCAGGAATTACCAGGGAAATTCTGAGAATTACCAAGGAATTTCCAGGAATTACTAGGGAAATTCCATGAATTTCTCTTCTTCTTCTTCTTACCAAAAACCCCCTCTTTTCACACCCCCATATCACAAAAAACCCTCTTTTTAATCGCCCGCTTAAGATTCTAGGATAGTGGTCATGTGTGGAAAGTATAAGGTGTAGTCTTCGAAATTTCAGTAAATACAGCTCGCGCTACGCGTTCGCGATAAACACTAGGAAAGGTGAAAATCCAACAGCAAGTAAAAATGGAAAAAAAACAAAATAAAATTGGAAAAAGTTGAAAAAAAACAACGAAACTTGGAAAAATTAAGTACAGCTCGCGCTTCGCGCTCGCAAAAACACTTGAAAAGTCAAAAATCGAACAGGAAGTAAAAATATAAAAAAGCCTTTAGTGAACTTTTTTCGAGAATGCAGTTTGATAAATTGACCAAGTACCAAAATTTCCAAAAGTAACGCAGGCGTAAGTGACCTCAAAGGTACTAATCCATTAGAAAATGATACAAAAATGATTATAAACGCCCGAAAATGAGTTTAAAGTCATTTTGCTATAAGTTCATTACTGGTTCATTGGAATGACCCTATAGAAGCCACCGTTAAAAAAAGGTAAAACCGGTCTAAAAACTCTTTAAATGTTGTCTACAGTCGATTTTGAAACATTCTGGAGTTGACCCCGTGGAGATCCTATAGAACCCTATAGAAGCCACCGTTAAAAAAGGCTAAAACCGGTCTAAAAACTCTTTAAATGTTGTCTACAGTTGATTTTGAGACATTCTGGAGTTGACCCCGTGGAGATCCTATAGAACCCTCCCTCGATGCATAGGAGGCGTAATGACAGATCGCATTTACATTTAAAAAAAATAACCCTCCCTCGATGCATAGGAAGCGTAATGACAGATCAAGAAATATGAATCTAGTCGTTCTTGCACAGCAGATGAAAGGGATGGGAAGGGCTAAGATGCTCACGGTCAGTATGATACTAAGTCGATCGTGCTATATACGTACGAGTACTTTTTTTGGGAATTTTTGTTAGAAAATTCTTAGATAGGTTAATATATTTAGATAGGGCCAGGTGCGCGAGAGTGATAGGAGGCCGGGAAGCGCGATAAACCTAAGTTGGAGTAGGTAATATCTGGCCCTAAAAAATTTTGGTCATCGGATGCGTGTTTCCCATGGTGTCTAGACTTCAAAAGGAGGTGTTTCCATTGTCGACAGTCGGTAATTACCGGTAACCTTAGTATAAAACAGTACATATTCCTTACCGACCGTCGGTAAAAAATGCACGCTCTTATGATAACATAGAGAGCTTCCTTGCCGACAGCTGGTAACATTTTCTACTTTTGAGTTTTTACGCTAATTCTTCTTTCTCTTCTTCTTCTTTTTCTTCTTCTTCTTCTTACTAAAACCCCCCTCTTTTCACACCCCATATCACAAAATACCCTCTTTTTAATCGCCCGCTTAAGATTCTAGGATAGTGGTCATGTGTGGAAAGTATAAGGTTTAGTCATCGAAATTTCAGTAAATACAGCTCGCGCTTCGCGCTTGCAAAACACACTTGGGGAAATGAACGAAACGGGAAGGAAAAAGTGTAAAAAGAGGGGAAAAAAAAGAAGAAAAATGCGAAGAAGTGGATAGAGAAAAACAACAAAAATTAGAAAAGGTGGAGAAAGAAACGAGAAAATTCAAACAGTTAGAAAGAAACTAAAAAAATTTCAAAGTGCGGTCGAGAAAAAATGTAAAATAGAACCATGTTAGAAATGCGTTTTGGATGATACTAAGTCGATCGAGCTATATACGTAGAGTACTTTTTTGGGGATTTTAGTTGGAAAATTCTTAGATAGGGTAAAATAGTTCGATAGGGCCAGGTGCGAGAGTGATAGGATCCCCGGAAGTGCCTTAACCCTAAGTCCGTTAGCGGGGGTGGGGACGGATTGTTAAAAAAATGGTTCTGGGCATTATGGTTGTACTCACTAATACTCAAGGTGTGCTCTCTATGCTCTCTGATCTGCATGTTCAGATGAAGGCTGGGAAATTACGTAGCCGCATTAAAAGAATAATGGACAAAATTACAAAACCAAGAGTTATAATGGCCTCATCCTTAGCTGTAAGCCCCACAAGTGAGCTTAGGCTTGCTTTCTGGAATGCAAGAAGTATAAGGAAAAGGAGAGAAGCCATACAATTATTTATAAATCAACTTGATGTCTTAGTTTGTGTAGAAACCTGGTTAAATGAAAATATTAATATTTCATTTTCTGGTTTTCACTGCTTCAGGAAAGATAGAGAAAATGATACTGGAGGAGGTATAGCCATTTTTCTTAAAAAAAAATAGGGTTTCATCTAATTAATGTAAATTTTTCACAAGATCATATTGAATCGTTGGCCTTCAGAATTACAAACATTTCTCCGGCTTTAAACATTTTTGTTGTTTATCGCATAACTGGCTCAAATCTTCCGCAATCTTCATGGAATGCGATAGCCTCTGCAGCGTTTCAGGACACTAACAGCTTATTAGTTGGTGACTTTAATGCTCATCGCCAAGTCTGGAACTGTCATCACAATGACTGCAATGATAACCGCTTTCTACAAGCCATCACTGATCATGATCTCTTTATTCATAATAGCACTTCTTTTTCAAGATTTGACACCCATAGTAACATAAAGTCTAATATAGATTTAGTCCTCTCAGATGCCAGTCTAGCTGACAAGAGCAGTACTTCTGTTCATAATGATTCAATGGGTTCAGATCATTTCCCGATCCTCATCTCTCTAAGCACTGTTAAAAACTTATATTTTAAGAAATCTTTTAAAATCACATCCATTCGGACCAACTGGATTAAGGTTCGTGAAAATCTAGACGTAAGATTACCAGAATTTAAAGCTGATGTATTCAAGAATTTATTGCTTAGCGAGAAATATGTTTTTTTTTGTACGCGTTATAAAAGAGGCCTGTCAATCAAATACACCTGGGAAGAAAAATATGAGTTCTAAGACACATTGCAACCCAGTCTCCTGGTGGGATGCAGATTGCGACAAAGCAAAACGTTTACGGAAGACCACTTACAAGAAATGGGAACTTTCTGGTGAACTAAAAGACTTAATTGAATATAGAAAAGCCTGTGCGTCTATTAAAAGATTGTTCCGCAATAAGAAAATAGGCAGTTTCAGAGAGTTTGTTACATCTTTAAACTTTAATACGAGCAGTAGTTACACCTGGAATAAATGTAAGATTTTTAAAAACAAGTGAACCAAAAATAACTTTTGACAAACAGAATGTAACACTCCCTCTCATCTTTCGTCTTTGGCGTTAGATGAACTTTGTCCTCCAGGTGTACCTCTCAATCCGAATGATCTACCAGCTAATATTCAAAATAATGTTTTCTTTGAAACTGCCTTTTCTCGCTCTGAATTTGATATAGCTTTAGATAGATGTAAGGTCAAATCAGCACCGGGTATGGATGGAATCTCCAATGAAATTCTCTTACACCTTTCGAATGACTATAAAAGCATCTTGCTAAACATATTTAATAAACTATATGATTCATCGGATTACCCTGCTGATTGGCTAGATACTTATATTTATTTTATTAAAAAATCCGATGGTAAAAATGTTCGACCGATAGCGCTAACTTCATGCTTATGTAAACTTTTTGAAAGACTGGTCAAGACAAGACTTGAATGGTGGTTAGAACATCACAGCCTAATCCAACCTAGTCAGTCGGGCTTTCGGAAGGGAAGATCTTGTATTGATAATGTTACCAATCTGGTTTTGAATATTAAAGAGGGTTTCATACAGAAAAAGGGCACGCTAGCGGTATTTTTCGATGTAAAGGGTGCATTTCTTAATGTAATGCCCAATATCCTACTTAACAAATAAGCCAAGGTGGGAGGCTTGCTCAAGCTTATCAAACTAGTTCTTTTTTTGACATTCACCAGACGTATTTTCTTTATCATAAATCCTGACTCACCTAGATTTATTTTTAAGGGAGTCATGCAAGGAGTTGTTTTAAGTCCTATTTTATATGAAATAGCGACTATAGATATTCTTAATCAGGTTTCTGAGGAAATCTCAACCTCTCTTTATGTAGATGATATAGGCCTCTACTTGCAGGTCTCCAAATCATTTTTAGAGTCAAAAAATGTGTTGGAAAAAGCGATTCAAGTCTGTTTTCAAAATTTAGCTGAAGTAGGACTAGATTTATGCCCTCAAAAATCAATGCTAATTTATTTTAACAAGAATAATATTCTACCTGAAGATATTAGTATTACCATAAACGATCTTAGTGTCTCTGCAATCGACTCAGTTCGGTTTCTAGATATTCATTTTGAATTAACACTATCGAGTACTTATGTGGCTGCTAGTGGGATGCGAATCCTTCAATCTTACTTACTATATACAAAAGTTATGTTAGATCTATGTTGGATTATGGTTCATTTATCTATTTCCCTACAAGATACAACGAAATCTTAAAAATAGAAAGAATACAATTCGCAGCGATCAGGAGAGCCATAGGATTCAGAGTAAGTACTCCCACGAACATACTTATTGGTGAATCAAAGTTACCACGCTTAAAGCAACGTACTAAGTTTTTGTGTAAAAAATTTATTGCTCGAACTTTATTCAATACCAAATATTTAACTTCTGGAACAATTCTTAGTTTTCATAATCATACCTCAGAGAATAAAAGTCTTAAAAATTTCATTTTCTGGGAATGTATAAATGAAGTAATTAAAAAGTGCAAACGCAGTGAAGGTAATAATCACTTTCCTATATTTATATTCAATTAAAATGTTGTTACCTCGCAACTACCGTGTAACTTTCACTTAGGAAAAGAATTGAAGAAAGCTTCGCATCCCAATTTGCTCTTCAAATTTTCACCGATGGTAGTAAGAAACAAGGTCTTCCCTCTGTTGGTGCAGCTGCTATCTGCCCTCAGTTAAATATCTGTATAAAGCATAGTTTGCCTCCAGAAGAATCAATTGTTACTGCTAAATGCTATGCTTTAAGCTCAGCGCTTGACCTTGCTCTTCTTAATACCGATTATAATATAAATATTTTTCCTGACTCGCTAAGTGCTTTAAGTAGTCTACAAAGCTTCCATCTCAATATTAGAATGTCTACCATTATACTAAACATTAAAAAAATTACTCCTTTTTTGGGTACCCACTTACGTAGGCATCTCAGGTAACGAAACAGCTGATGTAAAAGCTAAGGAGGCAGCTCACATGGATTCTGAACCAAGGATATTCATTCCTTTTTCAGATTATACCAGATATTTAGAAATATTTTAGTTAATGACAACAACTTACTCATCAGAGAGCAAGGTCTGAAAAAAAGGAATTGAATACTTTGAATACTATTTTTCTCCGACTAGTATCTCTTGGTTTCACCACACGAATCTCGACAGAAGAAGTATTGTTACAATTTGCCGCATGAGGAGTAATCATTACAGCTTAGCTGCCTCTCTGACTCGTAAGAACATCATTGATAATGCTTCTTGTTTACTATGAGGTGTTCCTTACCAGGACTTGGATCATATTGTCTGGCAATGTTCTAAGTTGGAAAATATAAGAGGACCACTCATTCGGAAGTTATCAAATAAACGTCTTATTTTTTTGCCATCTTCTATGAGTCTATTACTTTGTAAACCTAATATTGAAGCTTGTATTCTAATACTAAAATTCTTTAAAACAGCTAATTTACAAATATAAAATCTACAATCAAGCTTCTTGCGAATTAATGATCTGTATATACATAGCTAAAAGCGATTTAAGTTTGTACAATGTATACTGTTTAAATTGTAACTATATATTGTTTGTATTATATACAGAATGTCTGAAAAGTCCCGGAACGGCACGATAACTTCTTAATTAATAATGATAGGAAAAAACTAAAATGCACTGTTATTAGGATTTTTTCCCAGCTATCTGATGGTAACCTTGAATCTGACCTTGATCACAAACTTCGAGGTCATTTAAAGGTCAAGTCGATTTTTTTAAATGGGACCACCTATTTTTGACCCCGGAAATGAAAAGAGCGGAAAATTTTACGTTCAAATATGGTCTTGACCGTTTCTAAATTTTGATCTTGGATTGTCATGATGAAGGTCAAACCCAGGTTTGATGCGATAACTCGAAATCCAGACGTCGTAGAGGGAAACATCCAAGACATCATATTCATGATTTTTCCCCGGTTACCCAATAGTGACCTTGAATTTTACCTCCAAGGTCATCTGAAGGTCAATTCGCTTTTAAAAAGGAACTATCCGAATTTTGATCTGGAAATTACAAGAGCGGATAATTTTTGTGTTGTCCAACCAATTAAGGTAAAACTCGCTCCGAACAATTAAGGCAAGATTTAGTGTTGTCCGACTAATTAAGGTAAGACATGGTGTTGTCCGCAAATTGAGGTAAAACTCGCTCCGACCAATTAAGGCAAGACATGGTGTAGTCCAATCAATTAAGGTAAGACTCGCTCATACCAATTAAGGCAAGATTTGGTGTTGTCCGACCAATTAAGGTAAGACTCGCTCCGACCAATTAAGGCAAGACATGGTGTAGTCCAATCAATTAAGGTAAGACTCGCTCATACCAATTAAGGCAAGATTTGGTGTTGTCCGACCAATTAAGGTAAGACTCGCTCCGACCAATTAAGGCAAGACATGGTGTAGTCCAATCAATTAAGGCAGAATTAAATTGAATCATTTCAGTAAATGTTCAAACTGATGTCCTTCGGTTTCTTGACAGTAACCTAATCGATGATAAAAACTATTGATGGAATTTTCAAAGTGTTCTGTCGGAATCAAAGTGCATTCATCAATTATCCTTTGCCGCAATTCATCTAAATCTTGGGGCTTAGTTTTATAAACACGATCTTTTAAGTATCCCCATACACGGAAAAAAGTGTTCACGCTCAGGAGCGGTGCATTTACGCCAATGGCGCCACGTGCGGCGGAGAATCGTCAGATGGCGTGCATACATCGTCCCGCGCTATGTGCGCACGCTCCTAAGCGGTGCAAAGCATCGTGAAACTTGATGCTCGTTTGCACGGCGTATAGCCGTGCATGCACGGTCGTTTGGCATGCATGCACAGCCGTTTGGCGTGCGTGCATACTCGCAAGCGGACGAACTCGTTTGATGTCCTGCGTTGAGCATTCATTCATCGCGTATTAAATAAAAGGAAAGCATTATATTATTTAATAAATTTTATTTATGTTTATTTTATTAAAAGTTTTCAAAAAATGTATCTATTTACAATAAAATCAACGCTATCAATTTTAAAATGATTACATGGAACGTTCGATGCTAATGACTGATAACTTATTAGATGTAAATTATCAGCATCTTCCATAATACTATATGCACACACATGCGAATCAAACCCTATTAAAAACATTTTAGTATATTGTAACATAATTACGTTATCAATAAAAAAAATATTTTTTATTCTTCCAAATGTAGGTCCATTCTCATCTATATCTACGATAACAATATTTTCACATTCGTAAATAATATTGTTTACAATAATTTTGTTGACCTGCATTTCAGATTTCGACTTCGGAAATAATGTGTCAGCCAAATCACTTAATTTAGTTTTGCCATAAGATATGTACTCATCTTGATATTTTAAGCAATTGATTTGCATTAAACTGAGTTCATACCTTATTGCAACACTTTTTAAAATATTTCTTCGAGAAGATGAATTCAATAGAATATTTTTAATAAGTGTATGCTTTGATTCATACCGCATAGATGAGTGTTTTGCAACTGGTCCATTTTTAAAAATTATTCTAACGTAATGGACAAGAAAATGAAATTTTGTTTTTAAACTGCCAAATAATTCTTTATACAAGCTGTTATGACGGTATATTAGCATTTCTAATTCTAAAATATGGGACTGTTTTAAATCCGGAAAAGTGATAATAGATACTATTCTATGCAACATTTTGTATAAAGACCAAAATCTATTGCCTCGAGGTATTTTATCTCCTATTATTACTCCTAGGTAACGAGTAAAGAACAGCATTTCAGATGCAGACATTTTTAATTTTTTATTGTTTCTAATGTAATCCGCGTTAATTGGAGGCGGTACATTCGCTGATTCAAAATTAAATTTCATTGTTTGCAACCTGTAATTCAAAATGTATGACCTGTAATTGCATACACCCTCATAAACATCGTGCATACAATCAACAGTTGAATTTGTAATCACATGATATTCTTCTAATTCATTAAAAATACAACATTCTTTTATTCCGGTGTTTTTATAATCCAAATATTTTATGTCATTTTCGTATTTTTCTGTTGTCCTCAACATTTGGTCATTTTCTTAAGTTAACGTAGGTATTTTATTAGGACCGGCATAGCAAATCCTACAGCAATGGGCATTAGAAAATGTCTCAATAAAGCCTAACATGCCATTAGCACCGAGGTTATCCCCTAATACTAAACTAGTGAGAAAATATATTCGTACTTTTTTGCCACTAATTGTTATCTCTATTCCATTTTCACGCAAATCTTTTAATTCTTCAATAAGTCTTTTAAAAATTATACTATTACCGTATGTTTTCCTATCTTTTGCATAAAGCAAATCCGACAGCAATATACTGTCTAATTTTGAAGAAAAACTTGGTGGTAAACAGGCTATTGTTACATACACAACACCGACTTTATTGATGCCTGCATGGAACCCTAATGCATTGCCAGTTTCTACATCATCCGAATGTACAAACAGAGGAAAAACTAAATCATTTTTTTTTACCAAATTTTTCAAGTTGTTGTCTCCAAAGTGTACCTTGGATAAAATTTGATAAAACCTGCTTTTCATTTTCTAAATCATTTATATATAATAGAGTATATATATAGAGAGAGAGTATAAAAGACCATCTATCTCTAACAATTTACGAAGCTTTTCTTTTATCTTTATGTGAATTATGGACACAGGCTTATTATGAATAAGATCTCTTGATATACACGGCAATGATTTTATGAAACTACTGATGTCACAATCTTCAGGATCTTTATATAAATTCATATTTTTGTAAATACGCATTCTCTTATCTTCACTGCTATATTTAACAAACGGATCATTGTATTGTTTAAATGTATTTTCAATTTCTTGGGTGGTTTCTTTGTCAATCGCATTTTGTAAGTTACTTTTTAATTTATTTAGTAAAAACGGGTTATAACAATCTTTTATAAAATTTCGCATTAAATCTAATACTAATTGTACTTCGGATCTTGTTAATCGTACATTTTTATATAATTCAAAACTTAGATTTAAAATACTATTATCACAATCCATTTTAAAACTATTATAGTATTTGAACTTTGACAGCCTTCTCAAGTAAATAAATTATAAATATTAAATAATAATAAAATAATAAATAATAGTAATAATTTCTAGAGCAGTTTTAGCTCTGATATTAAATTTTTTATTTTACTATCGCCTATTACCCTTCTTTCTGTTTCCATGTGAAATACAGATCGTTGCAAAAAACTCCAGAGATGAGGGCACGTTGATGGATAATCAATATTTAAAACAAAAAAACATTTATACAAAAAATCAACAGCCTCTAAACAATGTTTAAAATCAAAACAAAAATGATCAATTTTGACGTGACTACAACTTAAATCATATAAAGGGCCACATAATATAATATGTGGTTGTTTCAATGTATACTGATCACTTGCAGGCAATGTGTCGTATTTACTTTCAAATGTAAGCATTAAATTTTCGAAACTTTCATGACTCTTAACGTGACGTATAAATGACAAAATTATGTCAAATTTTTGTGGTTTCCAACTATCTAATTTCACTTTCATACAATATTTTAATACGCTTGGTAATAATAAAAATGCTAAGGCATTTTTATGATAATCGTTATGAATTTTACTATTTTTGTTAAGAACATCCGCAACATCTGCGTAGTTTGGTATTATTAACTGAGAGTTTTCAGATTCTGCAATTAGTCGTTTTTCATTGCATTGTTTTTTGGCTAGTTTAATAATTTGATCAGCCAGTGAAGTCCAACTATTTTTCAATAAATCATTAAAATGAGTCTCTTTGTTACACTTGCGCCCCTCTTATCATTATAAGCACGACCATGTCGATGGTTATATGTTTTAATCCACAGATTGGTAATTAGTTCGATGTTTGAAGGATCAATTGGGACTTCTGGTTTTTTAAATACAATGCTTAAATCATCCTCGCATACTTCTTTAAGAGCTGCATTAGATTCTGCAGATGCTTTTACATGACCTGTGATTAAACCAGCCAGTCGTTTTAAGTCCCTTTGCTTGATATATTCGATATAAAGCAAGCCACTACTATTTACGCGTTGCTTGATGTTATTTGTGGAGCTTTTTTTATTAACGGTGTATCCTTTTTCAAAATATATTTTGGTGTCTTCCTTTGGGAAAATTTGGATAATCTCTTGCGCTAATTCCTCAAACCTTTTTGCGTGAATTCTGTAATTGATTTTCAATAAAATTTTAATATAAAAATGATATAAGAAAATGTAACAAAACTACAATCAAAACCATGCATCAACAGTATAACAAAAACTAAGTAACAAAGTATAATAGCTTAACAATAAAATTATTTATATTAGACAAAATTTTAACTTACGAAAATGGGTATGCCGTTTTTAATGTTCGTTTCATTTCTTTTGCAATTATAATTTTACATAATAAATGTCGAAAGTTTACGATATTTTGCGTATTACAATATACATAAAGAATGATTTGCCCCAAACAATCGTTTTCATTGTTGCGCAAAAGTTGGTAAAGAGGTTTATTTTTTTGAACTAAAATAAAGATAATTATATATTATATAAAAATTATATATGCAAGTATAATACTTTTTAAAAACGGTACTTCATCAAACGTATTATATTTATAGAAAAAACTATTATAAAAAAGCAAAAATAAATCAATAAAAATCTTCACCAATGCAGTTTGATTACTTTAAGAGAAAAAGATTTTAAGTATATACAATTAAAAATAAATAATTCATTATTAAAAAATATTGAGGAATATATTTACTCTCAGAATAAGCGCTGTCAACTTCTTTAAATTTATCTAAAATTTCTATGTTAGAAATATCCATTGTTTTCTCTACATCTAATGTGACAGTCTTATTTTCGTTATCAACATTTATTTCCATTAATAATTTTTCCACATTAGCGACTTCTCTCGAATTATTGGAAATGTCTTTTATTAATTTACTACTATTTTCTATGTTGGAATTATTTAAGTCTTCAATACTAGTATCAATCGCCAAGTTAGTTAAGTTTGCTAGAGGTGTGGATGTTAATTTTTTGCAAAATATTGATGATGATTCTTGCTTCTTTTGTAAATATTTGTATGCATCAAAATATGTTTTAAAAGTTTTTCTTAAATTTTCATCTTCAATTATATTTTCTATTTCTAATTCTGTCAATTCATCGAATTTGTTTTTGTCAATTTGTAAAACTAAAAGAAAAACAATTCCAATATTCTGTTAATAGTCATGCAATTATAAACATTTTAATATTCATAAAACAACAAATGTTAAAAAATCCACATGCTAAACTTTTATGAGCTAACCTAAAAAAATACTTACTGTGAAAATAGACGATAAGGTCGCTAAAGCCCTATTCATTTAATTTACTGCTTACGGATTGATCCATACTATTTAAATATACTTTATTGTCTATAAGCACAAAAAAAAAAACACTCGGCTGAAGTTGATACCGGCAAGAAAATGAGTGCACAACAAATGGCTGTGCATGCACCGTTATACACCGTGTAAACAAGCATCAAGTTCGACGGTGCTTAGACGCAGCGCTTAGGAGCGTGCGCACACGGCGCAAGTCGATGCATGCACGCCATCTGACGAGTCTCCGCCGCACGTGGAGCCACTGGCGCAAATGCACCGCTCCTGAGCGTGAACACTTTTTTCCGTGTAGGAAGTAATCAAGAGGAGTCAGATAAGGTGATCTGGCAGGCCATTCAATATGACCTCTGCGACCAATTCAACGATCAATGAACACATTATTTGCATATTGTCGAAGATTGCATCCATAGTGAGCTGCAGCTCCATCCTGCGGAAACCACGTGTGTTCAAAATTGCCTACTGTTACATCTATGATTCTAGGATCGATTTGCATGCGTAACATAACCTCATATTTTGCTGCATTTAAATTACCCTCTATGAAAAAGGGACCAATCAATTGATTATTCAATATTCCAGCCCAAACGTTTAATTTTTGGAGATATTGGGTGTTGTCTTCCCTCATCCAGTTAGGATTTCGCTGAGCCCAATACCTGCAATTATGCCTATTCAAAGTCCCATTTAATTCAAATGTAGCTTCATCTGAAAATACTATGTTGAAGGAAAAATTATGATCCTCAACAATTCTAGACATCATTTCTTCGCAAAACTCAACCCTTCTATCAAAATCATCTTCATTCAACTCTTGAACAAGACTAACCTTAAATGGATGAAATTTGTTAGTTTTTAATATTTTCTGAATGGAAAACTTGCTTATTTCATGTTGTTGAGAGGTATTGCAAATTGAAGTATGCGGATCCTCCGTAAATGATAATAAGACATCTAGAGATTTTTCTTCATTTGTTGCGGTAGACGGTCTTCCAGAACGAGGACGATCTTTTACACTTCCGGTATCACTAAACCGTCCGACAGTCCTCGATACTGTAGATTTAGAAATTGGAATTAAGCCAAGTCTGAAAGTGTTATTGAAGAGGGTTTTTACATCGTCGTAAGATCGTTTAAGTTCACCCCAACCTCTCATCATCAAGAGTGAAATTCTTTCTCTTTCATTAAGGCGATCCACATTTATGTGTGGATAATAAATACGCACGACTGCGAACGATGATAAATTACCTACCGAAAAATATTCGACAAAAAAATAACAGACGAACGAGAAAACACTATTTTCAAGAAAAACTTGGAAAAATATTTCTTTTCCAGAGAAAATATTGTCAATCTCTATAAGTATCAAGACATACTAAGAAATAAAAAATGAGCTTTGAGACTGAGATCAGAAAGATTTGTCAAAGAAATTTTTACAAATTTTTTATTGACAATATCTCTGATCTTCCTTAAGTTTTTAATGTTAACTATTCATTAAAACAAATCTTGTTCGTTTAATAGAAGATTTAGAAATTGAGACGTTACTATTATTATTATTATTGGTGTCAAATCACTTGAAGCAATGTAAAAGAGGAAGTAGAAGTGGAGTAATTTGAGTCAATGGGGTAAAATTTACGCTGAAGCAATTTAGTTAATTCAGAGTCAAAGTTTGATAGGTTTTTTGACGCAAAATTATCCGCTCTTGTAATTTCCAGATCAAAATTCGGATAGTTCCTTTATAAAAGCGAATTGACCTTCAGATGACCTTGGAGGCAAAATTCAAGGTCACTATTGGGTAACCGGGGAAAAATCATGAATATGATGTCTTGGATGTTTCCCTCTACGACGATTCCGTTTCTGATTGCATCAAAATATTATTTATAATTTATAGAATGTGCTTAGACTTCTTTTTTGGCTGATTTCATTTCCTATTGCTGAAAATACTGACTTATTTTTCAATTGGAATTAAAATCAGCCAAAAAAGAAGTCTACGCACATTCTACGTATTATAAATAATGTTTTGATGCAATCAGAAATGCCTTTAAGAAAGCCGTTTCAAAATTATTTGAAAAATCAAAGTTGTCTTAGTGCGAAGAACATAGAGCATCGTCGGTACAGTAGAGCGCGGAAATTAAGTTAGGCATCCCCTTAACATGCAGACACACGTGGATATGGTAGTAAAAATTTAACTAAAAAAAAAACACCTTTGTCTAACTAAAATATAACTATAGCAGGCATCATAATGCACATAAAACAGATAAAATTTGAATGTTAATTTTGCAACTAAATTCCAAATGAAGAATACATGTAGTTTACTTATAAACCAATTTTCCAATAACCCTCAAGTTAAAATTAATCTAGTAATTCTCTGGCAGATGCAAGGGATGGAAAATACTTAGATGCTCACTCTCAAAATCATTTGATAATAATAAGCCGGTAGCACAAGGTCTTTTATGTCTTACAGACGGATAATAAATAAAAAGTGCCATAATTTACCAATAACCCTCAGATGAAAATTAATCTAGTCGATGTGTGCGGGATGCAAGGGATGGAAAATGCTAATATCTCACTTTCAACATCATTCGATAATAATAAACCCATCATACTAGTTCTTATTGGACTTACATACGGATAATAAACAAAAAGTGCCGAAATTTTCTAATAACCCTCATAGAAATTAATAGAAATTAATCTAGTCGTTCTGTTAGAGATGCAAGAGATGGGAATTGCTAAACCCTATCGCTAAAAATGACATTATAAAATGACGTTATAAAATGACGTCATAAATAACATTATTGCTGAGACTACAATTTTGGACCTTTTTTAACGTTATTTTCCGATAACAGTAGAAAACTCTATTTTAACGTTATTTTTCACTATGAAATAACGTAATTTTCAGCTTTGTAGGCTATTTGGCTTGAACAATAACGTTATTTCTAGATCTTAAATCCGCAGAATAACGTCATCGCACAAGACTATTTTCCGCTATAAAATAACGTTATTTTCAGCTTTGTGGGGTATATTGCTTGAACAATGATGTTATTTCTAGAATTTAAATCCGCACATGAAATGACGTTATTCGTTAATGAAGTGTAGAAACGAAGAACGTCATTTTTTCTGTAGAAATGCTGTACGGACTATAACGTAATATACAGCATGCTTAGTAAATAACGTCATTATTCCTAGTTTTGTAGTGACCATTAACGTAATTTTCTTTTGGTCCGCTGAAGCAAAAAATAACGTTATTTTCACAATGCACGTAGGTCCGTACTAAAAACATCATTTTCCAAAATTCAAGGAAGTTTGCACAATGACGTCATTTTTGCAAAGAGAATTCCCTGTGCAGAATAACGTTATTTATACTACCAAGAATCTCCAATAAACCATTAGAAATAAAAATAATATTACAAACTGTGTATTATACAGGGTGTTCGAAATGTTCCGGACCCCCCACTTATAACATAAAGTAAGCATTTTAGAAAAAAATGTTAAATACAAAAGTTGTTAAGTTTTGAAGGTTGAACTAAATGATGACCTTGGATTTGTTATTGGTTATCATTTTCAAGGTCATTTGAAGGTCATCTTCAGTTTTTTAAATAGGGACCCCTATTTTTTATTTCAGATTCTGAAAGAGCACAAAATTTTACATCTGGATATGTATCCACGTTATGGCTCAAAATGACCTACAGAGGTCATTTAGTGGTTAAATGATTATTTAGTAGCAGAAAGCCAAGAAATCCCGATTATTAAGAACTTTGGGTGTATTTGACGAAAAGAAAAAAAAAATTTTGTACTTTAATACTAAAGTACATAATTTGATTTTCTAGGACGAACTTTATGGTCACTTTAAAATTGGCCTTCATTTTTAAGGTCATTTGAAAGTTATCTTCAGCTTATTAAAAAGGGACTCATTTTGTATTCCGGATTCTGGAGGAGCATTAAATTTTAGGTCTGGAGATATGTACAATATCCACGTCATGGCTCGAAATGATCTACATAGGACACTTGGGGGTTATTAATTTCAAAAGCAAAATAATCTAACCGTTTCACATGAACAGTTTTTATTGCAATAATTTTTTGCAAGGGTTACGAGTTTCTACGCATGATTCATAGCATTTTCAGGATCGTTACTTGTACCTTAGAAGATTTTGCTCACTATTCTTTTTAGGAATCAGTTCATTTATAATTGTTAATTAACAATTGTTTACTCCTATTTACTTTTCTGTTTTCAAGAGTTAAGTGAAGTTCTCTTACTTCGAAATTCAGATAATTGTATTAATTTTCAATAATTGTACTTTTAATCGTAGTGAAAAATGGCACATCTTACTGAACGAGAAAGAATATCTTTGTTGATGATGCGAGGGTGGGGTGATCAAGAGAGAGGTTACAAACAGGTACAACGTTTATTCAATGAAACATTCAGAGTTGAAGAAAACAACCCTATTTCAAAAAGTACCGTAATTCGTACAATTAGACGTTTTGAAGAGACAGGTGGTATTAAAGATCGTCCTAAATCAGGTAGATCCAAATCATCGTCTAATGATGAAAAGAGCTTAGACGTATTACAATCATTTATTGAGGACCCCCATTGCAGCATCAGACGTTGTGCACAACAGCATGAAATGGGAGCTGCATCTGTGCACAAAATTTTGAAACTCAACAAATAGCATCCTTTCAAATTAAAGTTGGTACAGGAATTATCTGAAGATGATTTTGATAGAAGGGTAGAGTTTTGTGATGTAATGATGTAAATGATATCTGATGATCCTCTGCTCCTCAATAACATTGTTTTCTCTGATGAAGCCACGTTTGAGTTAAGCGGAACAGTGAACAGACATAATTGTCGATACTGGAGTAACATCAATCCACATTGGATGAGAGCGGACCGCACACAACATCCTGAAAAAGTAAATGTTTGGGCTGGCATATTTAATGGAAGAGTACTTGGCCCTTTCTTTATTGAAGGTAATTTAAATGCTGCAATGTATGAAAACATGCTTCGAGACCAAATTATACCTGCTATACGGAATTTAACGGGTGGAAATCTGGACGAAATTTACTTCCAACAGGATGGTGCTCCTGCACACTACGGTATTCATGTTCGCCGATATTTAGATGCAACATTTCATGATAGATGGATTGGGCGGAGAGGTACAATTGAATGGCCACCTCGGTCCCCAGACCTAACGCCTCTTGATTACTTCCTTTGGGGATACTTGAAGGATAAAGTTTATGTTATAAAACCACGTGACTTGGATGAATTACGCCAAAGAATCACTGATGAAATAGACTTGATACCTCAGCAAATCTTGCGAAATGTTGTTGCAGCCTTTTACAATCGGTTAGCACATTGCCAAACTGTTAATGGGCAACAATTTGAACAGTTGTTGTAAAAAGTTCCTGTCAACGACATTTTAAAAAAATTCAGTTTGGGCGAATAGTCCACTGTCTTGATTTAGTTAGCTGGGCCGCCGATAGTCCTGCCTTAGCTGACTGGGCCGCTAGTGTTCTTGTCTTAGTAGGCTGGGCCGCCGACGGTCTTGCCTTAGTTGGCTGGATCACCCATGATGTTACCTTAATTAGTTGTACCTCCCGTGCCTGAGCAATAAGGCTCATTTTGATTAGACATTTTTTTATTTATCATTTTCTCCCCCGAGGTATGTAGTTGTTGGGCCTAAGGCTTATTTTGATTAGACATTTTTTTATTTATCATTTTCCCCCCCGAGGTATGTAGTTGTTGGGCCTAAGGCTTATTTTGATTAGACATTTTTTTATTTATCATTTTCTCGCCCGAGTTATGTGGTTGTCTGGCCTAAGGCTTATTTTACGCCAGTGTCAATTACACCTTCTACAATCCTAATGCAGAATTTAGCGCTGGTGCAAAATGGAGAATTACAACTAGGAGGCTTAATTTGGAAAACTAAAGTTAACCTTCAAATGACCTTGAAAATCAAGGGCAATGTCAATTTAACGCCACCATAAAGTTTGTCTTGCAAAATCAAATTACTTTAGTATTGGTCAGATACGCTCAAAGTTCTTAATAATCGGGATTTCTTGGCTTTCTGCTACTAAATATCATGTTAACCACTAAATGACCTCTGTAGGTTATTTGAGCCATAAACGTGGGTACATATCCAGATTGTAAAAATTTTGTGCTCTTTCAGAATCTGAAATAAAAAATAGGGGTCCCTATTTAAAAAAACTGAAGATGACCTTTAATGACCTTGAAAATGATAACCAATAAACAAATCCAAGGTCATCATTTAGTTCAACCTTCAAAACTTAACAACTTTTGTATTTGACATTTTTTTTCAAAATGCTTACTTTATGTTATAAGTGGGGGGTCCGGAACATTTCGAACACCCTGTATATATACCATCGGAACTTGTACTTCAAATGAAAGGGAAAGTCTTTTTTTCAATGAATATTATTGGGTGACTTTTTAGCTACTTCGACAAGTGTTAAGTTCCTTACTAGACTGCAAAAATAAATATTTTCCTTTTACTAGCTGGTTCAAATATTCAGTGTTGGTTAAAGGTTTGTTATTAGATGGCTCGGTTTTATTTAGGAATTCCACTAAAATGCATAAATCGTTGCTCACCGAGCATAATTTAAATTCTTTTTTTATTTTTGCCATTGCTGACCAAAAAGAGCAAAATGCGTGGGCATTAATGTAATTTACGTAAGTTTTTTGTGGTACCTCACAAAACACTCGCGAAATTCGACAATTTATATCGACAGGAAATGTTCCAAAACGCGTTAAAACATGGTTCTACAAAAAATTTTTTTTTCAAGGACTTAGACGATTTTTAGAAATTCGGACTTAGTTTTTTTTCTACCATAGTCAGATGACGTTTTGGCGTGATTTATCACCTGATTTATCACCTGACATATCACTTGACTTATCACGTGAATTTTTGCAGTAAGGAACTATAATCACTTGTCGAAGTAACAATAATATTCATTGGAAAAAAGACTTTCCCTTTCATTTGAAGTACAAGTACGATGGTATTATACAGGGTGTTCGAAATGTTCCGGACCCCCCACTTATAACATAAAGTAAGCATTTTGGAAAAAAATGTCAAATACAAAAGTTGTTAAGTTTTGAAGGTTGAACTAAATGATGACCTTGGATTTGTTATTGGTTATCATTTTCAAGGTCATTTAAAGGTCATCTTCAGTTTTTTAAATAGGGACCCCTATTTTTTATTTCAGATTCTGAAAGAGCACAAAATTTTACATCTGGATATGTACCCACGTTATGGCTCAAAATAACCTACAGAGGTCATTTAGTGGTTAAATGATTATTTAGTAGCAGAAAGCCAAGAAATCCCGATTATTAAGAACTTTGAGCGTATCTGACCAATACTAAAGTAATTTGATTTTGCAAGACAAACTTTATGGTGGCGTTAAATTGACATTGCCCTTGATTTTCAAGGTCATTTGAAGGTTAACTTTAGTTTTCCAAATTAAGCCTCCTAGTTGTAATTCTCCATTTTGCACCAGCGCTAAATTCTGCATTAGGATTGTAGAAGGTGTAATTGACACTGGCGTAAAATAAGCCTTAGGCCAGACAACCACATAACTCGGGCGAGAAAATGATAAATAAAAAAATGTCTAATCAAAATAAGCCTTAGGCCCAACAACTACATACCTCGGGGGGGAAAATGATAAATAAAAAAATGTCTAATCAAAATAAGCCTTAGGCCCAACAACTACATACCTCGGGGGAGAAAATGATAAATAAAAAAATGTCTAATCAAAATGAGCCTTATTGCTCAGGCACGGGAGGTACAACTAATTAAGGTAACATCATGGGTGATCCAGCCAACTAAGGCAAGACCGTCGGCGGCCCAGCCTACTAAGACAAGAACACTAGCGGCCCAGTCAGCTAAGGCAGGACTATCGGCGGCCCAGCTAACTAAATCAAGACAGTGGACTATTCGCCCAAACTGAATTTTTTTAAAATGTCGTTGACAGGAACTTTTTACAACAACTGTTCAAATTGTTGCCCATTAACAGTTTGGCAATGTGCTAACCGATTGTAAAAGGCTGCAACAACATTTCGCAAGATTTGCTGAGGTATCAAGTCTATTTCATCAGTGATTCTTTGGCGTAATTCATCCAAGTCACGTGGTTTTATAACATAAACTTTATCCTTCAAGTATCCCCAAAGGAAGTAATCAAGAGGCGTTAGGTCTGGGGACCGAGGTGGCCATTCAATTGTACCTCTCCGCCCAATCCATCTATCATGAAATGTTGCATCTAAATATCGGCGAACATGAATACCGTAGTGTGCAGGAGCACCATCCTGTTGGAAGTAAATTTCGTCCAGATTTCCACCCGTTAAATTCCGTATAGCAGGTATAATTTGGTCTCGAAGCATGTTTTCATACATTGCAGCATTTAAATTACCTTCAATAAAGAAAGGGCCAAGTACTCTTCCATTAAATATGCCAGCCCAAACATTTACTTTTTCAGGATGTTGTGTGCGGTCCGCTCTCATCCAATGTGGATTGATGTTACTCCAGTATCGACAATTATGTCTGTTCACTGTTCCGCTTAACTCAAACGTGGCTTCATCAGAGAAAACAATGTTATTGAGGAGCAGAGGATCATCAGATATCATTTACATCATTACATCACAAAACTCTACCCTTCTATCAAAATCATCTTCAGATAATTCCTGTACCAACTTTAATTTGAAAGGATGCTATTTGTTGAGTTTCAAAATTTTGTGCACAGATGCAGCTCCCATTTCATGCTGTTGTGCACAACGTCTGATGCTGCAATGGGGGTCCTCAATAAATGATTGTAATACGTCTAAGCTCTTTTCATCATTAGACGATGATTTGGATCTACCTGATTTAGGACGATCTTTAATACCACCTGTCTCTTCAAAACGTCTAATTGTACGAATTACGGTACTTTTTGAAATAGGGTTGTTTTCTTCAACTCTGAATGTTTCATTGAATAAACGTTGTACCTGTTTGTAACCTCTCTCTTGATCACCCCACCCTCGCATCATCAACAAAGATATTCTTTCTCGTTCAGTAAGATGTGCCATTTTTCACTACGATTAAAAGTACAATTATTGAAAATTAATACAATTATCTGAATTTCGAAGTAAGAGAACTTCACTTAACTCTTGAAAACAGAAAAGTAAATAGGAGTAAACAATTGTTAATTAACAATTATAAATGAACTGATTCCTAAAAAGAATAGTGAGCAAAATCTTCTAAGGTACAAGTAACGATCCTGAAAATGCTATGAATCATGCGTAGAAACTCGTAACCCTTGCAAAAAATTATTGCAATAAAAACTGTTCATGTGAAACGGTTAGATTATTTTGCTTTTGAAATTAATAACCCCCAAGTGTCCTATGTAGATCATTTCGAGCCATGACGTGGATATTGTACATATCTCCAGACCTAAAATTTAATGCTCCTCCAGAATCCGGAATACAAAATGAGTCCCTTTTTAATAAGCTGAAGATAACTTTCAAATGACCTTAAAAATGAAGGCCAATTTTAAAGTGACCATAAAGTTCGTCCTAGAAAATCAAATTATGTACTTTAGTATTAAAGTACAAAATTTTTTTTTTCTTTTCGTCAAATACACCCAAAGTTCTTAATAATCGGGATTTCTTGGCTTTCTGCTACTAAATAATCATTTAACCACTAAATGACCTCTGTAGGTCATTTTGAGCCATAACGTGGATACATATCCAGATGTAAAATTTTGTGCTCTTTCAGAATCTGAAATAAAAAATAGGGGTCCCTATTTAAAAAACTGAAGATGACCTTCAAATGACCTTGAAAATGATAACCAATAACAAATCCAAGGTCATCATTTAGTTCAACCTTCAAAACTTAACAACTTTTGTATTTAACATTTTTTTCTAAAATGCTTACTTTATGTTATAAGTGGGGGGTCCGGAACATTTCGAACACCCTGTATATGTGTATATATATTTTTATTCTTGACAAGTGATTTTTTCTACAAAATACCAACTGAATACTTTCCTTGTTCATTTTTTTATACAAAGGGTCCATAGGCAACAAATTTTGAACATATAAGTATCTATAGACTATAGAAAGTCACTCAACAAGCTATAAAAGGGAATACGAGAACCAAAGAAAGAAATTGGATTGACCGTTGTAAATATTTTTATCATCTGGACCCTTCGTATAAAAAAATCAACAAGGGTAATCTTAATTTTGTATTCCGTACAAAAATTAGCAAATGATAAAAATATTGACACCGGTCAATATAATTTTTTTTTTTTTTAGGTCTTGTATTCCCCTTTACATCTTAGCATGTGACTTTCTTTTCTCCAGATATTTATACTTTCAAAAATGTTCTCTAATGGGCCCATTGGCTAAAAAAATCAACAGGAAAGTCAGTTAGTATTTTGTAAAAAAAATCACTTGACAAGCTATAAAAGGGAATACAAGACTCAAAAAAAAGAAATTATATTGACCAGTGTCAATTTTTTTAAGATTTACTAATTTTTTGTACACAATACGAAATTAAGATTATTCTTGTAGATTTCTTTATACAAAGGGTCCAGGTGATAAAAATATTTACACCGGTCAATCCAATTTCTTTCTTTGTGTCTTGAATTCCCTTTTATAGCTTATCGAGTAACTTTTTTTACAGATTACTAATTGAAGACTTTCTTGTTCGTTTCTTTATATGATGGGACAATAGGAGAAAATCATTGTACCTCTAAATTTCTTGAGAAAAGAAAGTTAAGAGAAAATATTCTTCTGTGAGTAAATATCTTTATGTGCTTACAATTATTTGTCTTGTACACATTGTATTTTCCCTTCGAGTCTTATGTATTCCCTATTATAACATGTTAAGTGACTTTCTTTACTCTAGATACTTATATGCTCAAAATTATTCTCCCATGAACCCATCGTATATAGAAATGAACAAGGAAAGCTTACAGTTGGAATTTTGTACAAACAATTACTTGACAAGAGTAAATTTAATAATTTTCAAAATTTAATAAATTTAATTTGATAAATTTAATTTATTTAATTTAATTTAATTTAATTTAATTTAATTTGATTTAAACAAAAATGCATACAAGAGAGATTTTTGATAAATTGTTAATAAATAATATTTTTAAAATATCAATAATTAATGTATGAATAGATAATAAAAATGTAAAATTATTAAATTTTGATGATGGGATATTATCGTCAACTTACATGTAGTAATGTTTTCAAAATTTTCGCTGAAGGTTGTAAGCTTGCCTCTTACCCTTCGCTAATGTTTCGCTTAGAGACACAATAAATATTATTTCCAAGCTTGCTCAACCGAAAATAAGATTAGTCTAAGGTTTCCAATTTGTTTTTGTTTATAATAAAAATTTTCTTTATATTTGTTCAAAATGAAATTATTGTAATGCCATTGTGGTACGGTTTCCTTTAAAAAATTATTGCGACGCGTTTCCCATTGCAACGGGGATTTGAATTAAAAATACTAAATTTATTAAATTAAATTATTTCTATTTGTAAAATTCTGGTACTTGAAATCTGCGTCTTATTGCGCGGATATTAAGTCCAGTCGAAAATATTCTCTTCGCGTTTATGTTCAAATACACAATTAGAACCACTTAGTCTACCTTGGTGTGTGTGACTTTCTACGGCTGTGTCTTTATTTTCATTTCTGGTCTGTTTGACCTTTTCCCGCAACAAAAGATTTCAAGTAACGTTGTACGCTACTGAACTAAAAAAATTTTTACTCCAAAATTAAATTTAATATTCAATTTTGTGCCTTTACAATAGGATCTTTTTAAGTAATTATTTGCTACGTTAGTCGATTTCCTGCGTTGTCGTGACGCGGTTTTCCACCAGCCGAGAAAGTCAGTTCGAATTTCACTACGAAATTACACGTCGGGCGCCATTGTGACAGAGAATGATTGACTCGGGATATCGGCTTCGATTATGTAGGAGTTGCGCTCCTTTCTGCCCCTTAAGCCTCCCTTCGCCGAATCACCTATGCACAACTCACGGTATTCCGCGGACCGAGCTAACTCGCGGGAGCGGGACGTGAGGATGTCGGGCAGATTCGGTAAACAAGCCGGATATTATCTTTAACTATGAATTTATTCACTGTGCTTAAAATACATGCGACTCGCTGACGCAGTCGGTAGACCTTATTCGCACCTAACTCAAGCTTTGCTGCAAATTCTGTAGCGGCGGATATATTTAGTAAGTGTAGGAAGCTAACAACACACTTACAGCAAAATCGTGTGAATATGTTGCATAAGAATTTGCATATAAATTTGTTACCACGATCCGAAACCATTTAGTCAAACCTCTTTTTCCTTGGCAAATTTTTATTTAGCAGGTCAAAGTACATAAAGAAAAGTGTTTTTGACGTGAACAAATTAATATTTTCTACACGCCATGCACATACTCGCACAAATCCGCATGTATAAAGTAGTATCTTGCACACATTGTAAAGAAAAAAATAGTTCGTTACTTGTGCGAGGAAGTGACTTTAATCTCCTGTGACCTTCTCGCTCACACAAGATTTTAAGTTTTTTCTTTAAATTTTCTCTATCCCTCGGGCAAAAGTACGACGTTTCGCCTTCTGTTTACGCTAGAAGGAGCAATTTTAGCCACTACATGCGCGTCATTTGCTTAACCCTGAAAGCTCTGTTAGGAAGATTTTGTAAGTCTAATCCCTTTAACATACAGTGAATTGCGAGTTTAAAATAATTTATTTACGGGATTAATACGAGTGTTTAATCTGCAATTTCTAACGAGAATGACTCTGTAGATAAAGAAGAAGTAATAATAAATTTTAATAATAAATTTTAATAATAATTTCCTTTCAAAACTTCATTTCCTGTTAAAATTCCATTCAACTGCAAAAGATCGGCTCAACCACCAGTAAAAAAAACTAAAATTAAATACTAACGACAAATTCGTTATTAAAAATGAAAAAATATGTACAAATACAGTAAATTAGTTAATGATTCTTGCATTAAATATGAAAATTGTACATTTAAAGGCAATATTGTTAACAATTTTTGTTGTAAAAATTGCGCTCCTCGCGTTCGCGTGGCTGTCGTCCTCCTTGACGACAGCTGATGCCGGCCACTCAGCTCTGCAATAGAGTGGCGGTATTCGGGAGATTTAAGGACGAGGAGGGTTCACCGAGTAGCCCCGCGGACTACTCGGAAGAATAACGCGGTCAAGTAAAAGTGCAATTCGGAGGCCTTTATTGCCTCCGTAAAAGAAATTACAATAGTCGCGTTCCGAAAGGTTAGTAGCTGTCGGGCGTGCGAGCCGACTGCTCCGAACACGCCCGAGTATTGCCGAGCGGAGTCGTGCGCGAACGCAAGCGCGCGCGCTCCTACGAATTCTCGGCCGCGCCGAGAGTTTACCGGCCGATCGCGCGATCCGCGGTCGGTGATGTTTAAGCGGAGCACGACCTTGCTCCACGTAAACAAACGTCGCGCTCGAGAGCAAGCCGCTTGCCTGCTATGCGTGTACACACACGTACAAGCACACACGAAGGAACGGGTCGCTTACCCGTTCCGCGCGATGTAACACGAAGTCGACCTCGAGCTCGTGCTCGAGGTACCGACGTCGTACCGCGCGGCGGCTCGTATACGAGCCGCGACTCCCACCGCATGAGAGTCCGCGACTGCGAACTAAGGAGAGAGGGAAAGACGATGAACTGGGGATACGTTCCCCGCGTCTGCCGTCGAACGCCAGAGAGTCGAGGCGCTCCTCGACTCCTCGCCGGTACACGCCCGCACTCGCTAATATTGACGGGCGGTACTTACAATGGTTGCAGCCTTGGCTCGTCCTCGGCTGCTTCCTCGTACACTTTGCTCGTTCGCTCGCTTCCTCGCCTGTCGCTCGTTCACCGGGTCTCACACGCGCGCGCACGTCCGTCGTCGCCGACGGCTCGAGAGAATCTCTCGAGCTTCTAAGATGGCCGCCGATCCCGCGCGCCACGGCCTAACTCTCCCCCTCGCCGCGAGGGCTCGCAACGGCGCGCAAGTACACGATAGTACCTCGCGTCACAAAACATTCCATTATGTTTTTATTAAATATTTAATTTACAAATATTAAATTTATTTTGCTTGTTTATGTATTTACGACGTCCTCCCCAACCAGCGAAATGTTGTGTGGGCATCTAACATATATAAACGCGCGATAGGTACAATAAAAAAATATAAGCATTCAGATTAAGCGCGAGATTACACTAAAAGAATTTGGTTTCATTTCGGTCCTTGTTTTTATAAATTAACCAATTTAAAACAAGGATAGTCATGTTTGTGGGAAAAAGGTTTTCATTTCAATTTAATCGAGGATAATATCTACATTATGATGATACAATAAAAAACCTCTTCATGAAATTATATTATTATTTGATGATTATTTTTTTTCTTTGTAAAGGCTAATAAACATTTTTAATGTTACTACTTTTATTAAAATAGATTGTTTAAGCACATAGCGGCATCCTAATTACTTTGAGATCGAGCCATCATTGATATTTTCTGAGCTTTTTGTACAATATCAGGACACCGGCGTCGGCGCATCAATCTACAATCTTGAAAATATCCTTCGTTTCTTGGAAAACCATGTGAATTATCAGCGTACGTAATTAAACCTGAAATCATTTGGAAAAAGTAATATGCTTAAACATACTAATTTGAATTAATGATTGAATGTTTATTATTGTTAATTCAAAATATTTGCAAAAGATCGACTATATAATCCTTATGAAAAAATTTCTGTTAAACGTAAAATTCTTATAAGAATTTGTTACAGCATTCTTGAACGAATCCAACAGAAATTTTATTTTTTACGTAGGAATTTCTGCACAATTCCAGTTACTACCAGAATTCTAGAATTTCTGGAAGGAAGATTTTTATATATGGTTTAAAATATTTCTAATATTATGAAATATATTTATTTATAAATAAATATTGCTAAAAATTAATCATAATAATAACATGATATCACAGTATGAGAATTCAAAATTATCATAGATATATAAAAGAGAATAGAAAAATCTTTACATTAATACACGGCAGAAAAAAAATGTTTTCATTTTATCATGCATTGCGTAAAGGGACAAATTCAAAAACTTCATCCTTTTATCATTTTACAATCTGATAGATAATAATCGAGCTCTTGTAAATTTGAAATTACGATGACTGTTCAAGAACACTGAGCACCAGTATATCAAGTAGGCTCCACCCATTGGCGCTCGGATAAGCGTTGATTGGATAATCGTTGTAATTTTAAATATATATCAGGCCAAATAATTTTAGATAAAAAAATAATATTAAAAAATATTTTGTCGAAAAACAAGAAAAGAACACTCTAGCTACGATAGTAGAAAAATTTTATAGCAACTTGTCGATAAAATAAACCAGCAATAATAATTCCGGAACATTGGACCCGGTGCGCTAGGTGAGCGGGAAGTTTCAACACCTGCGTGCACACACAAGTCATAGCGGAGAGAGCACGCATATTGCTACACAATATATATTTGGAGTATGAGATGGGGATGAAATGTGTAGGATTCCTCTTCAACTTCCTTAAATAAATGTTCCGCCAGATTGAGATAAATGGAGTGTTTATTACCTACTAGTTCTTACAATGGTACCGGGGAGAAGCCCCGAATCCCAGATGATGTGACTCTGTGAAAGTTCGGACGGAAGAGAGAACAAGCTCCAGCTTTGCTCGAGCCCTTATCCTAGCCACTTATCGTGGTAGCTCGCCAATGGCGCCTAGGAGGCGGCTTTAGAGGTAACGCGGATGCTTTGTCAGGTATCGGCGATCGGGGAAGCTCCTCTCGCATGCACAAGCGCGCCTCTCGTATCACCACCTTTTCTGTACGGTGTCGAATCGTCTAGAAACTAAAGGGCAAGAGCGTAAGTCAAGTTGCACGAACTGACGAGGTTGCGTATGCCTGGTTCCTGGCATAGCTAGCTGACGAAGGCTGGAGCGTTGGCGAAGTAGTTGGCCGCCTTGATGAAGGAAGGTTCTTAAGCAGCTTGTTGAGAGGTGCTTGTAGACATATTACACCAAGGATGCAACGTCGGTAATAATTGACCAAGCCAAGGAAGCGCCGTAGCTGTGAAGTGTTGGCTGGTCTGGCGAAATCTCGTATGGCTTTGATGCGGTCAGCAGGTGAGTTGATGACATGTGCTGAGATCTTGTAGCCGAGATAGAGCAGCTTTTTTTTTTCCTCTTCGTTTTCTGATTTGACGAATATGTCGTCTATATACCTCGAGCGAAGGGGAGATCTCGCAGAAGGTAGTTCATGGCGCGTTGAAGGGACTGCGCAGCGTTGCAGAGGCCCAAGGACGAACGCGTAAACTGAAAAATATCAAATGGCGTTATTATAGCCGTTTTGTATTCGCTTTCTGGCGCGATCAGTATTTGATAAATGCCATTTTTTATGTCGATGACAGAGAAGACTTTGTCTTTCGGACCCAAGAGCATGTGGACGATAATTGGCAACGGCAACATATCCGGCAAAACCTTGGCGTTGAGGTGTGTAGTGATACGGTAGCTGCCGCCTGGCTTCGGGAGGAGGCGCCGTGGTCTGCAGCTGGCGATTCAGTCGGTGCTTCGAAGTTGGGAAGCGTAATGGTCCTGCTACCTGGTGCTGCAAGATCCTGGTATTCTCTCAACAGGTCAGCGAAGAGATCTTCTGCGATGTTTGGCGGAATGTTGTTGGCGACAGAGTGAACTTCCGCTGTGTGAATGGCGCCGGCTGCATGGCGTGTTGACGTCAATCAGTCTCCTCTTTTGCAGGTCCACGGCGGGGCCGTAGTGCGTCAGTAAATCGGCACCGAGAAATGGGTTGTTGACGTCGGCGACGGTGAGATGCCAGATAAATCCGCGGTGAAGGCCAAGATCTAAAATCATGGCATGCGTGCTGCACGTAGCAATGGTGGTACTGTTGGCGGCGGTGAGCATCAGTGGTTCTCGTGGCAACGCTTGCGTGATGTAGAAGCAGGGCAGCAGTGACACTGCTGAGCCGGTGTCGATAAGAAAACGTAATTTGGACAGACGGTCTCTGAGGTACAGGTGCTGTTCGCATTAGGCCGATTTGGTTGGCGTAGGCGAGCGGCCTCGTCGCTGCGAGCCAGAACGATTTCCTCTGTTCTACGAGCGACTGCGGGCCGACGTGGCAGCGGAGTTGCTAGTGGCGTCGATGGTCTCGAGTAGGGCGGTTTGCTGCTGCAGCATGGTGACCATCTGCGTCATGATAAAGCGCAGCGATGCCAGCTCCTGGTGCAGTGGAGTTGATGCGGGCTCTGAGGAGCATTCACTCGATGGCGGAAGTGATGCTGAGCGACGATCGACTGCCTGTCACGTGGCGTCGGGATAGATAATTTCGTCTGCTAGAGTCGCCAGGTCGTCAAGTGACAATGTGCGGGTCACCCTGCATAGTTTGCTGCTATGCGAGGGCAGCAGGTCCAACCACTTGAGGTCCCTGCGAGGCGATGCATGTAGTGCAGTAGCTGCGAGGTTGTGCGTCCGGCAAGCTGGACCTCGTTGAGCAGTTTGTGCAGCTGTTGATCAGCTAAGGCGGCAAGGCGCTGTAAAATAGTACCTTTTAGAAATTCGAAGCGATTAGTCGCTGGTGGATTTAGAAGGATATCTGAAAGTTCCTTGGCGACTTCAGGCGGTAAGCTGTCAACGACTTGATCGTAATACTTGGTGCGAGTTGAACGCTGCTTCGACCTGAGCAAACCACACTTCTGGGCAGAACGCCTAATATGACGGCAGAATGCATCTCGCTGTGGCTTCGACTTTGAATTGCTGCGTTGGTTCTATGATTTGGACGCCATTTCCGTCTAGGTGATGTGCTGGTGGAACTGGTGGCAGCGAAAGTTTGGGCGGCACCTATGACCCACTGCCGAGTTATTGTTGATCGCGATGTAGGTGCTCTGGACTCCGGATCATGTCAAGCGATTGGCGAAGTGCGTTGCAGCGTGCATGACATACGTTGGCGCGAAGCGCGAGCGAGCTTGGTGTACCGATGGTCTCGTCTAACGTTGCCGTTTTCATGAAATGGCGGGTGGCGCCGATAGTGGCTTAAGCACGCGAGAAGACGCCGACGACTGTGGCGCGACGAAAACGCGGTAGTCGCTTGCGGCGTGACAAGACGCCACAAAAGCAAAGATGGACGCCCGCGTGCAACAGCGTCGAGGCGGGATTATTGCTAAAGTTAAAAATGGCCAACGGAAATTTTGTTTTAAACAGCCTTGCTGAGTCGTTATTTGGATAAAATGAATAAATAATTAAGGCTTACAAGGAGAGTCTCACTTCTTCAGGTCACAGATTGGCTTGAACTTGTGAGAATCTCATCGATGACTTATATTAAGATACTACCTACAGCCATTTAGTCTAATACTCAATAGTTATAGCGTACATTGAGATTGTACTTTGAACGATGCACAATCTAGTAACTACAATAATAAAAATTCTTTCCACCTAAAATCATACAATAACAAATATTACAGTGTTCTGTATAGAAAAATACATTTGTTAAACGACTTATTATAATAAAAAAATTAAAAATGCTTATAAATTTCTAAATATAAGCAATTTTATTTTTTTTTATTAGTACTACTTACCAAGTTCTAATGTGCATATACAATCTCACTAGTTATATAAATGATTTGTAGTTGCTGAGTTGCGTTATTCTTGCCACCTAAAAATATAAACCAAGAATATATTCTTTTATTTAAAAAAATATTTATTTTAACCTATAAATTAAATAATTTTTACGCATTTACAATTTTACGGTTAGACCGCGTAAAGTTATAATTGTAAAATTACGCCAACTGTAATAATAAAATTACAAAGTTTAACATAGGTAATATTCCGACCTATGTTATACATAGCAAATTTACAATTTTATTTGTAATAGCGCTATCGGCAGCGTAAAATTACAAACACAATGACCATTTTACGTATTACATGACTATTTTACGTACACAGTGACAATTTTACGCGGTTTAATGCAGTAATTTTACGTCAACCACTTTGTGAAATCGCTAGCGTGATAGTAAAATTTCAATAGGGTCTTTTTACGGTGTAGCAGACAGTTTTTAATACAACCTACATGAATGCAGATTTGTATAAAACTTACCATCATAAATAAATAAAAATTAATAAATAATAAATTAAGAAATAAATTAGAAAACATTTATAAGGAATGCCATTTTCATCAATCACTATATATTAATATTTAAGTTATTAAATCAGATACGTAAAAATTATTTAATTTATAGGTTAAAATAAAATATTTTTTTAAATAAAAAAATATATTCTTGGTTTATATTTTTAGGTGGCAAGAATAACGCAACTCAGCAACTACAAATCATTTATATAACTAGTGAGATTGTATATGCACATTAGAACTTGGTAAGTAGTACTAATAAAAAAAAATAAAATTGCTTATATTTAGAAATTTATAGGCATTTTGTAGTTTTTTATTATAATAAGTCGTTTAACAAATGTATTTTTCTATACAGAACACTGTAATATTTGTTATTGTATGATATTAGGTGGAAAGAATGTTTATTATTGTAGTTACTAGATTGTGCATCGTTCAAAGTACAATCTCAATGTACGCTATAACTATTGAGTATTAGACTAAATGGCTGTAGGTAGTATCTTAATATAAGTCATCGATGAGATTCTCACAAGTTCAAGCCAATCTGTGACCCGAAGAAGTGAGACTCTTCTTGTGAGACGTCAAAGCAGCTAAACTAGATGTTAGCGTGCGCGTGGAAAAATGTACTTTCCAACCTAAATATTGAAAAAATTCTAAGAGCAAAAAGCGTTTATATTAATGGTTAAATTTAGTAAATTTTACCTAATCCCCAAATCCGACCACCTCGAAATTCTCCTTCATATTTCATTCCATCTGATCTCCAAAATACTCCGTGACCATGAAACCAACCTTGCATAAATTCACCTTCGTACCTAAAAATTAATTTTAATTATTCATTATGAATGGTCCAAATTATAATAAATTAAACATTATATAAATAAATAGAATGTAGTTATTGTGCATAACTGTATGTAGAATACGTAAGATCTACCCCTATTAACCAGTGACTGGATGGTATTTAAGTTTATAAATAAATCAATACAATTAACTGTTTCTTGTCTGTTATAATTGTTAGCTTTATAAGTCAAAGCGCGGGACCTGGCAGGTCTTTGAGAAAGAAACAAAGGCAATTAAAGAACAAATAACTATTTATTAATTACACCTCTAATTAACTGGTATCCAAATAGTTTAGTAATGCTTTAAGAATAATCTAATTAATGTATTAAACAAAGTACAAAGGGCAAAAAGGGCTCCCTAGCGGTAAGCGATCCTCTCCTTGCGGCAGTCGAACTCGGAAAAATGAAAAGGCTAGAGTGGGGAGGTGTCGCGCTCTTCATCAGCCGCAAAAAAGAAGAGCGCGCGTAAGCCGCGCCGCTCAGTGATGTTAGAGAGAGGAGGTGCATACATATATTCAACACTCCCTCTCACCGACTCTCGTCAACTTCAAATGCCTTCTAATTATCATCTGTAACAAACAAATCAAAGTAAATTATACACACATATTTAATATTAGCTCTGTTAATTTTTATGCAGTTCGAAAGATAAAGGTTTAGTAAACACGTCAGCAATTTGATCTTTTGAAGGCACCCATGAAATATTTATAAACCATCTGGCATTGCATTCTCTAACGTAATTCTCTTTGGCAGTTATAACATGTCTTAATTTATTACTGCAACCTATTTTAACACTTTGAATCGCAGCATTATTATCGCAGTATAGTTTAATCGGAAATAGGGATTTATTTAATATTAGTCTCATCGAGCTGGCTAATGAAACGATCTCCTGACAGGCTTCACTCATCGAAACATATTCGGCTTGGCACGTGGATAGCGCAACAAACCTCTGTCGGTGAGTCTTCCACGATACTGCATTCCCATATAGTTTCACTATAAATCCACTTGTTGTCAGTGCACCTTTAGCGTCTGCAAAACTTGCATCAGCGTAGCCCTCCATTTTATCCTGTTTACCTTCGAATTTTAAGCCGACTTTCTTGGTGTGTTGGAGATATCCACAGAGTCGTTTTACCATGTTCCATTCATTTACGGTAGGGTTGATCTGATGTCTGCTGAGAATGTTCACGGCGTACATTATATCTGGTCTAATTGTATTCGCTAAGTACAATAGCACTCCAACTGCTTCTCTGTAAGGATAATTTTCTGAGTTTGAATAATTTTTCTCATCTAAATTTTCTTCTCTGTCTCGTCTCTCTCGGTTTGACACCTGACTCGTTATCATCGGTGTTCTCTTCGGGTTGATACCTGCGAATCCAAGTTTATTTAATACATTGTTGATATAATTTTCCTGTGTAAGAGTCATTGTTCTCCTAGGTCTGTCTCTCTCAATTTTCATTCCCAAGTATACGCTGGGTTCTACCAAGTTTTTCATTTCGAATTCGCTCATTAATTTGTTAGTTATCTCATCTAACTTTTCGATTGAATTACTAGCTAGCAAAATGTCATCTACGTAGAGAATCAGGAACAAGAATTTATCTTTATCTCTCCAAGTGAATAGGCATGGTTCTGATTCATGGGCCTCCAGCTTAAATTTAGTTGCCGCCTCTCTAAGTCGTTCGTTCTATTTCTTAGGACTTCGTCGTAATCCGTACAATGCTTTTCTAATTTTGCATACTTTACTTGTTTTAACCTCTTCTGACGTCTCCAGGCCTTCAAGAATCTCCATGTATATTTCCTCATCAATTTTGCCATTCAGAAATGTGGTTTTCACGTCTAATTGTCTTGCTTCTAAGTCGTATTTATTAATTACGGATAAGCATGATCTCACTAATTGCATTCTTGATACTGGAGCATATGTTTCATTAATTTCATAGAAATTCTTATCTTTAAAGCCTCGAATTACAAGTCTCGCTTTGAATTTGATTTGTCCTTTCTCATCCAATTTTCTCTTGAGCACCCACCTTGAGTCGATAATATTTGGCTTTACACCATCTTTGGGTTTTGGTCGATCTACAATTTCCCATACTTGATTTTTGCTCATCGAATTTAATTCCTCATCAATCGCCGTTTTCCATTGCAGTTTGTTACGTGAGTTCATCGCCTCCTTGTCTCCCTCTCTTCTGCTTAGGCTCTCCCTCTGGTTTTTCGGTCGTATTCACGTCCAATTTTTCTTCAAATTTTAAAAACCAATTCTCTTTATCTATCTGTTCAAGAGGGTTACTCCAGTCTTTGATGCTCGATTTATTGTACAGGTTTCCAAATACCAGTTTCTCGTCGAAATACACATCTCTGCTCTCGTACGTTTTTCCTTCTTCTGGTTTAATAAATAAATATCATGTTGATTTGTATCCTATAAATATCACGCGTTTGCCTAATGGATCAAACTTTGGACCTGTTTTCCTTTGGACTTTTATATATGCAACACATCCAAATCTTCTCTGTTCAGTTGGATCGAATTTCGCTTCGAATTTCGATCGAAGATATCATGTCATTAGATTTATGAGGGGATCTATTATAAATAAATACTGCAGCATTCAAGGCCAGGTCCCACATATTTTCTGGCAAGTTCGCATCGAAAATCAGAGTTCTTACTCGTTTTTGAATAGTTTGGTTAAAACGCTCAGCAACTCCATTATGTTGTGGCGTGTCGGGGCATGCAAGTTGCAATTCAGCACCATTCTTGATCAATACATCAATTGTATTTCCCCCAGTAAATTCAGTGCCTTGGTCGCATCTAAGATAACAGAATTTTTCCTCTCGTCCAATCATATTTCTCACTGTACTTAAAAATGATTCTAAACAATCACCTGCCTCGGACTTACTCTTAACTACGTAAGCTCTCGCGAATCTGGAGTAATCGTCGATAAATACAATTATGAACCGGTAATTCTTGGGATGTGTGCTAGGAGTGATTGGTCCCTCTCTTTCAATTTCTCTATCAATTCAACCGGGTCATTTAAGTATACAACTTTGGACAGGTACTGTTTATCCAATCTATTAATTATTATGTCTCGAACTAAAAATTTATGATTTTCAGCCTCTTCAGGATCCAGCGAATCATTTATTTTAATCGTTTTATCAATTACGTAAAGTAAGTTTAATACTCTCAATTCGGAACATAAAAAGTTATAAAACATTTCAAATTTAGTATTTACGTCTAGTTTATAGTCTCTTTTAATGGAATTTTTTGCGTCAATTTTAACCGGTTCTTTTAAGTTTCAATTTGTCAATTTCTCAAATAGTTTAGAATTATCTAACGCGTTACGAATAGAATCAACCAAATTTTCTTGATTTGATTTATCAAACTCTTCCAAGTTTGCGTAGGTTTTCGGAGGGTTTACCCTTTTGTTAATGACTTTAATTTGCTCGTCGAAATGTCTTCTGTGAGAGTCGATTCTCTCGAACGTCGCCCCACAGACAATGTCCTCCGATGCATTAATCCTTTCTCGAAATTCGGATTTAGCCACACCTAGCTATATTTTTAGTTTTCTATTTTCTTCTTCCAGTAGTTCGATTCGCATTTCGTTCTCGTCCAGATTTTGTGCTGAAGAGTTTTGTTCATTATTAATACGCGTGCTTGTTAGTAATTTATTTTTATTTAAACGTGACTCATCAACTTTCAAAAATTCTTTGTTAATATATGTTTTATTAAATGTTTTAACTGGCAAATTGTTCTTACCCAACATAGTAATTTTGTTACTTAGATCAGAAATTTTCTCGTCTAAATTCGGTACTACTTCCTCGTCCAATTCTTCCTGAAAAGGACTGGAGTCGTCTGTTACTTGTGCAGGGGTTGTGTCATAAGTCATGGGTTGTCCCGTTTGCATCGTCACGTCTAGTCTCTTTTTTATAGCTATCCGTTCGTCATCATCTAACATTTCGGTTGGGACGTATAAGCAACACTCCAAATTTGAGTTTTTGAATTTAATCAGTTCCCGGTCCAAGGAGACTTCGAACAATGTCTCCGGGAATTGGCAGGAAATGTTCAGCCGACTGTCCAATTTATTCAGTGCTCTACTAACTAGCTTCACATCTAAAATTGAATACATTTTGATTCAGTATATTGTTTTGTTTAATATGATCATTACAATCGTGTATTTATCTTATAGAATTTATTAAGATCGAGTTTATTAATAATTTAATTTTATTTATTCCGTCAAATTAATTAAAATCACTAGATTTATTTTCTCAGTTAATCTGTGAATTTATTCGCTTAACGCATCAATTTTATGTAATCAACTCATCAACTTTAATCTTGTCTAATTAATTTTATTTATCTTTATTCTAAGTCACAAATCTAATTATCCGGATTCAATCACAAAACAATTCAGTTTATGATGTCAACTCTATTGACAGATTTATGTAAATCGATAAAACTTTATACGCGCACGCTTGAGGAGCCCCACGCAGTAAGCCTCAGTCGGTAAGCGCTAGACTTAAACCGAGCGCTGAGCAAGGCGGCAGCCACGATCGGGTATACTAATACGGCGTCCCGTATGCTAGCACGAGCACATACACACACACACACGCGAGAACGACTAGGCTATACGCGTGTCGATTCGAGTCCGACGTCGCTCACCACTACATGTAGCGGCGTCACATATTCTTGGGCACACACGTTCCGAGACTCCCCGATTCTCGCGGCGCAGTGTCTTCATTCCGTCTCTCTCACTCGCGCTCGCGGGCGCACAACGACCCGCAGGCTTGTCGGAACAGGCTCCAGCGCACCACTCCGCAGAGCTTTCGTCAAAACGCGTCGTCCGTTATTTCGGCCGAGCCTAATTCTGAGAATCGGCTTTCTTTATTTTCTGGCACTGACTCGAAATTTACTCGAATTTATACTCAAATTTAATCTCGTCAATTTTTTTTTATTAAATATACACACTTTCGCGAAACAACGGTGATTGAATTTATTAAATTATTGACTCATTCAAATTTCCAAATTATTTTTCCCGATCTAGTTTAATCTCATCTATCACACCACGTGGTTTTCTTAATTACATTTTTCAGTACTGACCTTCAGTTGCTTGTTGTTCCGCGTCCATTTTACTGAACTTTTTATTTTAAATAAATAAAAGATTGACCCCGTCTCCAGATTTCTCTCTAGATTTTTCCTCTTTCTCCTCGTCCGTCCTCCGCCTCTAGCTGGTGGTCGTCGTACACGTGGTCACACACTTTTCACCAATTCAAAATTAGCAAATTAAAAATCGCGTCGCGGACCGAGAAGCCGCTGCCTCCCTCTCAAAATCCCGCCAGGCCACTGGCGCAGTGGAAGCGTGCTGGGCCCATAACCTGTTAGCTTTATAAGTCAAAGCGCGGGACCTGGCAGGTCTTTGAGAAAGAAACAAAGGCAATTTAAGAACAAATAATTATTTATTAATTACACCTCTAATTAACTGGTATCCAAATAGTTTAGTAATGCTTTAAAAATAATCTAATTAATGTATTAAATAAAGTACAAAGGGCAAAAAGGGCTCCCTAGCGGTAAGCGGTCCTCTCCTTGCGGCAGTCGAACTCGGAAAAATGAAAAGGCTAGAGTGGGGAGGTGTCGCGCTCATCATCAGCCGCAAAACAGAAGAGCGCGCGTAAGCCGCGCCGCTCAGTGGTGTTAGAGAGAGAGAAGGTGCATACATATATTCAACAATAATTATTACAAGACGTTGCCTAATCTAAGTGCTACGTATGTGCGTTCAACGGACAGTATTATTTTACTCGATTAGGGTAAAAAAAATTATGCATTCTAGCATGTCGCAACCACAAGCGCAATAGAGATGCCAACAGTCTGAAAGCCATCGTCATCGGTCAAGCGCATCTCAGAAAAGAGCAAGTCCAATCTCGCAAAATTTTTTTTTTATTTCCAGACTAACAAACTGATTGAACGTCCAGACGGCAAGGATATTCGAGTTGAATAGTTTAAGAATTTTTGAAAAGAATTCAATTGGAACTCTTTTCTAAGAACTATAACAGAGTTCTTAATGAACGCATTGTATTTATTAAGAATTAATTAAGTATTCTTTTTCTGTTTATATTTTGATCGACAACTAATCATATAAAATTTGTGAAGTACTCAGGGTATCTCCTTTTTTCTGCTTATATAGAATAATATTATAATTCGTAAAGAATCTCTCTCTTTGGATTTGTATTCATGGCAGAAGCGGTCGATCGTCCGGATTAATCAGAACTCTGTCTAATATTTTGTAAAGAGCGTTCCTAAGTTTTCCTCCTGCTTGCCTCATGTGTCCCTTCAATTCTTATGCTTTCGTGGCGCGAGGCTTTAGACTAAACCGTGACAATACCTACGTAGTACGCAGTTGTTGTAAACGGTTTTTAGCCTACTTTGCAAAAATATGAAATACTTGTATTTGTGATGGGTAATTTCCCGATAGAAAAATACATTTGTTTTGTCGTATTTCCTGCTGGCATATGATAAAAATTGGGCCCCCTCTGGTTTATGTACATAATAATTGTACACGTAAGTATTCGTGCTATTATATATTTATTAATAATAAACTAGAGACGTACCTCGCTCGCTAACGCTCGCTCAGTAAACATGTTTTGGTTCCTGTTTAAAATAATTTATCATTATTCTAAGCTTTGAATAGATTACTCATTTTTTTATAAACTATTATAATTTATTTAAGAATTATAAAAACTTATTTTACATTTTATTTACATTCTATATATTCTGTAGCGAAGTCCTTACCTCGGGGTGCGCGTGAGCACCCTACGGCGAACACACGTCGCCGCGGCCCGTATACAACGCGAGAGTACACCTGTACTCTTGCTTCTTGTACTCGCGTGCTAGATGCGAGCGCGTCCCTCGCAATCGCGTAGCTGTCCGTCCTTTGGACAGCTGACGCCGGCCGCTCAGCTTTACTGGAGAGTGGCGGTATCCGAGAGGTTAGGCGGTAAGGAACTGGGTGTCGAGTAGTCCCGCGGACTACTCGAAGAAAACACACGATCGAGTAAAATAGATGTTGCAGGCCTTTATTGCCTCCGTGAAATAGATTACAATGATCCGCGTCCCGGGGATGTTAGTCGGGATCGGGTACGTAAGCCGAGTGCTCCGAACGCGCCCGAATATAGCCGAGCAGAGCCGCACGCGAACCCAAACGCGCTTCTATAAATTCTCGGTCGCACCGAGAATTCACCGACCGATCGCGGGACTCGCGTACAGCAATGTTTACGTGGAGCGACGACTTCGCTCCTCGTAAACAAACGCACGAAATGGAAACAGGCTGCCTGCCTGCTCCGCGCGGTTCGCAAACGTACACAGGGGGGGAGGGAACGGGCCGCTAGCCCGCTCCGCGCGACACGTAGTGAATGCGACGTCGGGCAGTACGTACGGTGCGTCGGACTCTCGCTCGTCCTCGGCCGCTCGCCTTTGCACCTGTCGTCCGGAACCGCTCGCTCGCTTCCTCTCGTCCACTCCCGCGATATCGTTCCTCGCCACCGTGCGTCCGTCGCCGTTGACGGTTCGAGAATCTCTCCCGCGCGCGCCCGCTTAGCCTAACCTAAGCCGCGCTCGCGCCCGCTCGCGCCAGCTCTGGACGACGCGAGGGTATCCCGCAGTACCCCGCGCCACAATTCAAATAATTTAATTTTTAAGTTGCGTATAGTAAAAGACTCGTAGTGTGGTAAATTTATTGTAATCACGGGGAGTTAAAAGGTAAATTAAATTAAATAATATATAATATTTAAGAATGTTATTCTTAATATTATTACATTACATCATTTGTATTAATTTCGATTTTAAAATTTATTATTATAAGAATAATATAACAAATACATGAAATACATTATAGAAAGTTATTTAGCTATTTACGAGAAGAGTGCCGACCCTCTAGATAATGAATTTATATAAAACGTTTTGTATTAATTTCTCGTATCAAATAAAAAATAAATTCCTTTTAGTTTGATCTCACAACTCTTTATTTAACAATAATTTTAGTTATATCTACTGAATAAAAAATAATGTTCGCTTGAAAAATAATTTTTGAATTTATGTTGAAAATAACTAATTTTTTAAATTTTAATTGTTTAAAGTGAAAACAAATTTTCATTTTTTATAACATGTTATCAATTAAATGAATATAATGAATTACATTTTATTTAATATAAATAAAGTTAATACAAATTTTCTAAAATATTATAAATAATAAATGATTTTTTTATAAATTAGACTATACAGTGGATAAAACACAAGGAATAGTTTTAGTTACAGTAACAGATAATTACGTAAATACGTAAATAATATGTTACGAGAATAAGATATCTTATTTTCTTATTTTTGCTGTAGTTCTACTTATTTCCTTATGCCACCCCCCTTATTTATATATTCCTACTCCTTACCGCAAGTGTCCGGCAAAGTCCTATACTATGTCTTTTGTTATTCTTCTGCTCTAATTCTTTTAGTGTGTACTAGGCCTGATATCTAATAAGACAATTATACTTTTCGGCATGTGTTTGGATGCTTATGTTAACAGAATGATAAAAGGGAAAGTTATAGAAATAAAATTAAATACGTGTGCCCACCCCGAACTTGGTCATTGAGAACAAAATCGGGCGCTGTTCCTGTAGACGATATTCAGGTGTCCAAGAGCACCCTCAGGACGACGGGACGTCGACTACAAGGCAGCCCACCCTGCACTCGGTCATTGAGAAAAAAATCGGGCGCTGTTCCTGTAGACGATGTCCAGGTATCCAGGAACACCCTCAGGACGACGGGACGTCCTCTACCAGGCAGCCCACCCCGCACTTGATCATTGAGAAAAAAATCGAAGCGGAAAAAATGTTCCTGGACCGAGTTACACCATCTACAAGTATCGTCGGTCAAAGACGTGAAAAGTGGTAAAAAAAAACCCTGGAATTAAGCTCCTTAATATAATAGTGGATGGATGGATGGATGGATGGATATACAGGGTGTCCAAAAAGTCTGGAAACACCCTAATAACTTTTCAGGTGATTTATTTGTAAAAAATGTCAAGGTCATATTCGATGTAATTTTCGACACGGAATTAAACGGCGACCTTAGATTTGACCTTGAAGATGACCTTGACGGTATTTTTAAGGTCAAGTCAATTTTTTTTAATGGGAAGCACCATTTTTGACATCAGCAATGGAAAGAGCAGGAAATTTTACATTCAAAACCATTGAGGTCAATAGTTTTACATTCATCTTAAAGGTCATTTGATTTTACTTTTAGCGTTACCCAGGAACAACGGCGTGGACGTAGTAATTTCTGTTCCCTTTCGGGTGCTTTATTATCGTGAGTCCCTTTGCCTCTCACGTAATTGGATAAATATTTCCAACTATGATTATCGTAGATGCTCGAACTGCTCCCCATTTACTTCTTGACACTGTCCTAATCGATGGTAAAAAGCATTTAGCAAAAAAAATTTAGCTTCTCGTGCCCAATATGGATTATCAGCTGCCCAATATCTACAATTATGACTATTCAAACTTGCGTCAAGTTGAAATGTAGCTTCATCTGAAAATACTATGTTAAATAGAAAGTTAGGATTTTGAACTATGCGAGACATCACATCATCACAAAATTCAACGCCATGGTCGAAATCATCTTTGTTCAGTTACTTTGTAGGGATGGAAATTCGCTTCATGTAGTATGTTATGAACAGATGATGTACTAACTTCGTGCTCTTGAGCAGCTCTACGAGTGGATGTATGTGCATCTTCAGTGAATGTTAACAAAACATCTAATGACTTCTCTTCATTACTTGCTGACTTTGGTTTACCTGATCTAGGCAGGTCACTAATAGTGCCGGTATTTTCATACCTTTTAACAGTTTTTTGAACTGTTGCAAATGAAATTAGAGTCCTATTAGGCCTAAATGTAGCATTGAAAAGATCCCTTACAGTCCTATAAGATTGCTGCACTGGACCCCAACCTCTCATCATGAGAAGCGTTATTCTTTCTCTATCAGTGAGTTTGTCCATTGCACTTTTCTTTGCAAGAGACGCAAGCTGATCAGAATATGATAATTCAAAAACCAGTAAAATATTTTTTCAGATTGTACACTACTGCTGCGGAAAATTATTTGAACGAATTCAATAGAAGAGCTTAAAATGGTAATAATCAATAATTGTTTCTGGGTAACGCTATGGAATTTTCTCCTTTTTCAATAGCCGATATCAGATAAGGGGGACATAAGAAACAAATTTTGACCTTGGATTGACCTTAAAGGATACAAACAAGGTTAGGTTTAAGGTCAGCGCTACTTGCGATTGAAGAATACAGCTGAAGTAAGCTTTGATCTATTTCCTTCAATCGAGTTTTTCTGCAAGACCTTAAAATTGAATAACCTCCAAATGATCTTTAAGATGAACGGAAAATTATTGACCTCAATGGTTTTGAATATAAAATTTCCCGCTCTTTCCATTGCTGATGTCAAAAATGGTGCTTCCCGTTAAAAAAAATTGACCTGACCTTAAAAAAACCATCAAGGTCATCTTCAAGGTCAAATCTAAAGTCGCCATTGAATTCCTTGTCGAAAATTACATCGAATATAACCTTGACATTTTTTACAAATAAATCACCTGAAAAGTTATTTGGGTATTTCCAGACTTTTTGGACACCCTGTATAATATTATTTTCTAAATATATATTTATTTTTAACACACGTTTATTATGCACAAAGCATCATTTTAGATTTAATAATTTAATGATTTAATAATCACAATAATTATCTAAACAAATATTTCTTAAATTCACACCCAGTTGAAGATAGAAATTTGCATAGAAATTTAAATAATTTAGTAATTTAATAATCTAATGACTTAAAAGCATAATTATCTCGTATTTGATTTTGCCATGTGCAAATACAAGGTTCAGATTTTTAGATTTATTTAATAATAACTTGTAATGGGGCCGTCTAGTTGCCCGTACAAATCTCTTCAATACAGCTAATCTACCTATCAAAATAAAGGGAAAACACACAAACTACATGGTACTTTTCCTAAACCCTCACTAAAGGCCCAACAACCCTCACAGAATCCCACCCACACTCACCACTAAGGTCTCTCGTAGCACTAGAAACAAGATGCGAAGGAGGCTGCAGATAAATCCAAGAAGAAGGCATTGGACACTTACGCTGGCTCTACTGTTCGAGAGTGGACTTCACCCAAGGAGATTGAACCTAATGTAGTAAGAGGAAAACCAATGAGGGCCAGCATAAAGCGGACCCCATAGTAATAACAAGAAGAAGAATAGCCATAAATACAGGCGAACTTCTCTGAAGCTATTTACGGATTCACCGAGTGTCTCCTCGTGGTGTTGATCATCAGCTGCGGAGCAAGGAAGACCCCGAATGCTAAAAATCAAGAGCCGCTCTATCAGCTGACAGACCACGATAGGAGAACCAAGTAAAGAACTACCTACCATTACCAAGTGCTTATTTTTTTTCTCTAAATTGTGCAATTCTTAGTACTTCAGCCCTGATTCCTACAAACTATAAAAATTTAATTTTTTTTTGTTTATTCATTTAAGCAAATGTCACTTCAAGAAAGTTATTTATCTTAATTCCACAATTTAATGTGTAATAGATCTAGGTCATAACATTATTTAGTTCTTTTCAATAGGATAATTAAATATATTTGTAAATTTTGTAACACATTCATAAAGAACTCTTTCCAACCTCTTTACGAACTTTCTCGATCTTACTGAATTCTTTCTTACTTAAAATAATGTACTGAAATTAGAGTTATTATAGAATTCTTAATACTCATTAGAAAGTATTCTACCGGGTGGATCAAAAGTACAGCGACGGCAAAATAACTCGGCGGGATTGTATTTTAGAAGACAAAAGCTTGTCTTGGCTATTCGACGATGATAATGACCATGTCCTTGACCATACCCTTGAATGTCATTTCAAGATCAACTTTGTTTTTCAAATAGGAACCCCTATTTTTGACGCCGGATTCGAAAAGAGCACCAAATTTTGGATCAAAAGTGCTTTTAACACTTTTTTGACTAAATGCATAGTTTCTGAGAAAAAAATTCGCTAATATTTAACATTTTTAAACTATTCAATTTTTTTCTCGACAAGGATGCATCTAATCGAAAAATTACTAAAAATATTATTGATTTTTTATTTTTCCAATTTTTATTTTTTAGAATATTGTTTTTTAGGCAATTGCACAAAATTAAAATAGTATATTAAGCTTCAAGGGCGTAACGTTTACTTCTCGCACGAGTCAGCTCGATGAGAGCGTTTTAGCGACTTTACACACGAGTCTCCGGTGCGAGTGTGTAAACTAACCGCGAGCGGTATGTAAAGTTTACTTTACGCACGACGCACGGAAGACGAGCGTGTAAAGTCGCTAAAACGAGTGAGAGAAGTAACGCCCGTGTAGCTATTTTAATACAATACTAGCGACGTACCTCGCTCGCTAACGCTCGCTCAGTAAATAATTTTTTGGTTCCTGTTTAAAATAATTTATCATTGTTCTAAGCTTTGAATAGATTACTTTATTTAATAAACTATTATAATTTTTTTAAGAATTCTAGAAACTTATTTTACATTTTATATATTCAAATAATTTAATTTTTAAGTTGCGTATAGTAAAAGACTCGTATCGTAAATTTATTCTAATCACGGGGAGTTAAAAGGTAAATTAAATTAAATAATATAATATTTAAGAATGATATTCTTAATATTATTACATTACATCATTTGTATTAATTTCGATTTTAAAATTAATTATTATAAGAATAATATAATAAATACATGAAAGACATTATAGAAAGTTATTCAGCTATTTACGAGAAGAGTGCAGACCCTCTAGATAATGATTTTACATGAAACGTTTTGTATTAATATGTCGTATCAAATAAGAAAATAAATTCCTTTTAGTTTGATCTCATAACTCTTTATTTAACAATAATTTTAGTTATATCTACTGAATAAAGATAATGTTCGCTTGAAAAATAATTTTTGAATTTATGTTGAAAATAACTAATTTTTTAAATTTAATTGTTTAAAGTGAAAAAAATTTTCATTTTTTATCACATTTTATCAATTAAATGATTATAATAAAATACATGTTATTTAATATAAATAAATTTAACCCTTTAACGCCCAACATGACCATTTTTCGACAATATTTTCAGTGGTGTGTAACACTCACTTAAAATGGTTCAAGAAATTCTTGAGATACCATTTTTAACGTAAAATTCTATGTAATTTCTGAATCCGGTATTAGATTTATCGAAAAATTCGACAATAAAAAGTTATAAACAATTTTTTGCAAAAAATCGTGAATTTTTGAGAAAATAATTCGTTTAACCCAAATTTTCGAATGGAAAGAGGGTTCGCTCGGACGTCTAATACGTATGTATTTGGTTAATGGCATGTATACTTAATTTTAAAATAGTTGCAATACCGAAATTAAAAATGGCTGCCATCCAAACAACCCCTTTTCCACCAAACTTATCAAGAAAGGTTCGTGATTTTTTTTCCCGATCAGGATCGACTTAACGAAAAAAGTTGATAGAACAAAAAATTGTTAGAATTCATCACAGAAGACGTGTGAATTTTTTCAGACTTTTCGGAGCGACTTTTGGATTTTTGGATATGGCAAATTTTTGAAAAATCAAAAAATTGCTCCGAAAATTGGAAGCCCACCCCGCACTTGGTCATTAAGAAAAAAATCGGGCGCTGCTTCTGCAGACGATGTCCAGGTGTCCAGGAACACCCTCAGGACGACGGGACGTCGTCTTCAGGAAAGCCCACCACGATCTTTGTCATTGAGAAAAAAATTGGGGGCTGTTCCTATAGACGTTGTCCAGGTGTCCAGGAACACCCTCAGGACGACGGGAAGTCGTCTTCAGGGAAGCTCACCCCGCACTTGGTCATTCAGAAAAAAATCGGGCGCTGCTTCTGCAGACGATGTCCAGGTGTCCAGGAACACCCTCAGGACGACGGAGCGTCGTCTACAGGCAGTCCATGCCGCACTTGGTGATTGAAAAAAAATTGGGGGCTCTTCCTGTAGACGATGTCCAGGTGTCCAGGAACACCCTCAGGACGACAGAACGTCGTCTACAGGGAAGCCCACCACGATCATGGTCATTGAGAAAAAAATCGGGCGCTGCTTCTGTAGACAATGTCCAAGTGTCCAGGAACACCCTCAGGACGACGGGACGTCGTATACAAGGCAGCCCACCCCGCACTTGGTCATTGAGAAAAAAATTGGGGGCTGTTCCTGTAGACGTTGTCCAGGTGTCCAGGAACACCCTCAGGACGACGGGAAGTCGTCTTCAGGGAAGCTCACCCCGCACTTGGTCATTCAGAAAAAAATCGGGCGCTGCTTCTGCAGACGATGTCCAGGTGTCCAGGAACACCCTCAGGACGACGGAGCGTCGTCTACAGGCAGTCCATGCCGCACTTGGTGATTGAAAAAAAATTGGGGGCTCTTCCTGTAGACGATGTCCAGGTGTCCAGGAACACCCTCAGGACGACAGAACGTCGTCTACAGGGAAGCCCACCACGATCATGGTCATTGAGAAAAAAAATCGGGCGCTGCTTCTGTAGACAATGTCCAAGTGTCCAGGAACACCCTCAGGACGACGGGACGTCGTATACAAGGCAGCCCACCCCGCACTTGGTCATTGAGAAAAAAATTGGGGGCTGTTCCTGTAGACGATGTCCAGGTGTCCAGGAACACCCTCAGGACGACGGGACGTCGTCTTCAGGGAAGCTCACCCCACACTTGGTCATTCAGAAAAAAATCGGGCGCTGCTTCTGCAGACGATGTCCAGGTGTCCAGGAACACCCTCAGGACGACGGAGCGTCGTCTACAGGCAGTCCATGCCGCACTTGGTCATTCAGAAAAAAATTGGGCTGTTCCTGTAGACGATGTCCAGGTGTCCAGGAACACCCTCAGGACGACGGAACGTCGTCTACAGGGAAGCCCACCACGATCTTGGTCATTGAGAAAAAAATCGGGCGCTGCTTCTGTAGACAATGTCCAAGTGTCCAGGAACACCCTCAGGACGACGGGACGTCGTCTACAAGGCAGCCCACCCCGCACTTGGTCATTGAGAAAAAAATCGGGCGCTGCTTCTGCAGACGATGTCCAGGTGTCCAGGAACACCCTCAGGACGACGGAACGTCGTCTACAGGCAGTCCATGCCGCAGTTGGTGATTGAAAAAAAATTGGGGGCTGTTCCTGCAGACGATGTCCAGGTGTCCAGAAACACCCTCAGGACGACGGAACGTCGTCTACAGGCCGTCCATCCCGCACTTGGTCATTCAGAAAAAAATCGGGCGCTGCTTCTGCAGACGATGTCCAGGTGTCCAGGAACACCCTCAGGACGACGGAGCGTCGTCTACAGGCAGTTCATCCCGCACTTGGTGATTGAAAAAAAATTGGGGGCTGTTCCTGTAGACGATGTCCAGGTGCCCAGGAACACCCTCAGGAAGACGGGACGTCGTCTTCAGGGAAGCCCACCACGATCTTGGTCATTGAGAAAAAAATCGGGCGCTGCTTCTGTAGACAATGTCCAGGTGTCCAGGATCACCCTCAGGACGACGGGACGTCGTCTTCAGGGAAGCTCACCCCACACTTGGTCATTCAGAAAAAAATCGGGCGCTGCTTCTGCAGACGATGTCCAGGTGTCCAGGAACACCCTCAGGACGACGGAGCGTCGTCTACAGGCAGTCCATGCCGCACTTGGTCATTCAGAAAAAAATTGGGGCTGTTCCTGTAGACGATGTCCAGGTGTCCACGAACACCCTCAGGACGACGGAACGTCGTCTACAGGGAAGCCCACCACGATCTTGGTCATTGAGAAAAAAATCGGGCGCTGCTTCTGTAGACAATGTCCAAGTGTCCAGGAACACCCTCAGGACGACGGGACGTCGTATACAAGGCAGCCCACCCCGCACTTGGTCATTGAGAAAAAAATTGGGGGCTGCTTCCTGTAGACGATGTCCAGGTGTCCAGGAACACCCTCAGGACGACGGAACGTCGTCTACAGGCAGTCCATGCCGCAGTTGGTGATTGAAAAAAAATTGGGGGCTGTTCCTGCAGACGATGTCCAGGTGTCCAGAAACACCCTCAGGACGACGGAACGTCGTCTACAGGCCGTCCATCCCGCACTTGGTCATTCAGAAAAAAATCGGGCGCTGCTTCTGCAGACGATGTCCAGGTGTCCAGGAACACCCTCAGGACGACGGAGCGTCGTCTACAGGCAGTTCATCCCGCACTTGGTGATTGAAAAAAAATTGGGGGGCTCTTCCTGTAGACGATGTCCAGGTGTCCAGGAACACCCTCAGGACGACAGAACGTCGTCTACAGGGAAGCCCACCACGATCATGGTCATTGAGAAAAAATCGGGCGCTGCTTCTGTAGACAATGTCCAAGTGTCCAGGAACACCCTCAGGACGACGGGACGTCGTATACAAGGCAGCCCACCCCGCACTTGGTCATTGAGAAAAAAATTGGGGGCTGTTCCTGTAGACGATGTCCAGGTGTCCAGGAACACCCTCAGGACGACGGGACGTCGTCTTCAGGGAAGCTCACCCCACACTTGGTCATTCAGAAAAAAATCGGGCGCTGCTTCTGCAGACGATGTCCAGGTGTCCAGGAACACCCTCAGGACGACGGAGCGTCGTCTACAGGCAGTCCATGCCGCACTTGGTCATTCAGAAAAAAATTGGGGCTGTTCCTGTAGACGATGTCCAGGTGTCCAGGAACACCCTCAGGACGACGGAACGTCGTCTACAGGGAAGCCCACCACGATCTTGGTCATTGAGAAAAAAATCGGGCGCTGCTTCTGCAGACGATGTCCAGGTGTCCAGGAACACCCTCAGGACGACGGAACGTCGTCTACAGGCAGTCCATGCCGCAGTTGGTGATTGAAAAAAAATTGGGGGCTGTTCCTGCAGACGATGTCCAGGTGTCCAGAAACACCCTCAGGACGACGGAACGTCGTCTACAGGCCGTCCATCCCGCACTTGGTCATTCAGAAAAAAATCGGGCGCTGCTTCTGCAGACGATGTCCAGGTGTCCAGGAACACCCTCAGGACGACGGAGCGTCGTCTACAGGCAGTCCATGCCGCACTAGGTCATTGAGAAAAAAATCGGTCGCTGTTCCTGTAAAGGATGTCCAGTTGTCCAGGAACACCCTCAGGACGACGGGACGTCGTCTACAAGGCAGCCCACCCCGCACTAGGTCATTGAGAAAAAAATCGGGTGCTGTTCCTGTAGACGATGTCCAGGTGCCCAGGAACACCCTCAGGACGACGGGACGTCGTCTTCAGGGAAGCCCACCACGATCTTGGTCATTGAGAAAAAAATCGGGCGCTGCTTCTGTAGACAATGTCCAAGTGTCCAGGAACACCCTCAGGACGACGGGACGTCGTCTACAAGGCAGCCCACCCCGCACTTGGTCATTAAGAAAAAAATCGGGCGCTGCTCTGCAGACGATGTCCAGGTGTCCAGGAACACCCTCAGGACGACGGAACGTCGTCTACAGGCCGTCCATCCCGCACTTGGTCATTCAGAAAAAAATCGGGCGCTGCTTCTGCAGACGATGTCCAGGTGTCCAGGAAACACCCTCAGGACGACGGAGCGTCGTCTACAGGCCGTCCATCCCGCACTTGGTCATTCAGAAAAAAATCGGGCGCTGCTTCTGCAGACGATGTCCAGGTGTCCAGGAACACCCTCAGGACGACGGAGCGTCGTCTACAGGCAGTCCATGCCGCACTTGGTGATTGAAAAAAAATTGGGGGCTGTTCCTGTAGACGATGTCCAGTTGTCCAGGAACACCCTCAGGACGACGGACGTCGTCTACAAGGCAGCCCACCACGATCTTGGTCATTGAGAAAAAAATCGGGCGCTGCTTCTGTGACCAAATGTCCAAGTGTCCAGGAAAACCCTCAGGACGACGGGACGTCGTCTACAAGGCAGCCCACCCCACACTTGGTCATTCAGAAAAAAATCGGGCGCTGCTTCTGCAGACGATGTCCAGGTGTCCAGGAACACCCTCAGGACGACGGAGCGTCGTCTACAGGCAGTCCATGCCGCACTTGGTCATTCAGAAAAAAATTGGGGCTGTTCCTGTAGACGATGTCCAGGTGTCCAGGAAACACCCTCAGGACGACGGAACGTCGTCTACAGGGAAGCCCACCACGATCTTGGTCATTGAGAAAAAAATCGGGCGCTGCTTCTGTAGACAATGTCCAAGTGTCCAGGAACACCCTCAGGACGACGGGACGTCGTCTACAAGGCAGCCCACCCCGCACTTGGTCATTGAGAAAAAAATCGGGCGCTGCTTCTGCAGACGATGTCCAGGTGTCCAGGAACACCCTCAGGACGACGGAACGTCGTCTACAGGCAGTCCATGCCGCAGTTGGTGATTGAAAAAAAATTGGGGGCTGTTCCTGCAGACGATGTCCAGGTGTCCAGAAACACCCTCAGGACGACGGAAACGTCGTCTACAGGCCGTCCATCCCGCACTTGGTCATTCAGAAAAAAATCGGGCGCTGCTTCTGCAGACGATGTCCAGGTGTCCAGGAACACCCTCAGGACGACGGAGCGTCGTCTACAGGCCGTCCATCCCGCACTTGGTCATTCAGAAAAAAATCGGGCGCTGCTTCTGCAGACGATGTCCAGGTGTCCAGGAACACCCTCAGGACGACGGAGCGTCGTCTACAGGCAGTCCATGCCGCACTTGGTGATTGAAAAAAAATTGGGGGCTGTTCCTGTAGACGATGTCCAGTTGTCCAGGAACACCCTCAGGACGACGGGACGTCGTCTACAAGGCAGCCCACCCCGCACTATGTCATTGAGAAAAAAATCGGTCGCTGTTCTGTAAAGGATGTCCAGTTGTCAGGAACACCCCTCAGGACGACGGGACGTCGGCTACAAGGCAGCCCACCCCGCACTAGGTCATTGAGAAAAAAATCGGGTGCTGTTCCTGTAGACGATGTCCAGGGTGCCCAGGAACACCCTCAGGACGACGGGACGTCGTCTTCAGGGAAGCCCACCACGATCTTGGTCATTGAGAAAAAAATCGGGCGCTGCTTCTGTAGACAATGTCCAAGTGTCCAGGAACACCCTCAGGACTACGGGACGTCGTCTACAAGGCAGCCCACCCCGCACTTGGTCATTGAGAAAAAATCGGGTGCTGTTCCTGTAGACGATGTCCAGGTGCCCAGGAACACCCTCAGGACGACGGGACGTCGTCTACAAGGCAGCCCACCCCCGCACTTGGTCATTGAGAAAAAATCGGGCGCTGCTTCTGCAGACGATGTCCAGGTGTCCAGGAACACCCTCAGGA